>JARQOC010000004.1:223091278-223119724 GCA_033576535.1 Allobates femoralis | reverse complement strand
TTAAATAGAATTCTTTGACCACATGTCACAAGTATGCCCTACTGGGGGAGACCTCCGGAGAGGCTGGGATTAGAAGGTCTTCAACTTGTCTTTAAATTAATCTTCTTCCTTTTAGCACTGTAGAGGTTAACAACCTTTTCCTTGTTGGCTGTTCTCGTGGCCTGTAATCTCAGATGCAGTTATTTTATGACTACTCCCCTTCTCTATAAGTAGTCACGTGTCTTACCATCTGATGCCAGTTGTAGATTCCCTTTCTTGCTGACCACTTCGAAGGAGTCAGTCGGTACAAGAAACTGGGGAGTTGTGACAATTGCAGCTCTGGAGTTAAGCTGCATTGAAGGAGTTTGGAGTGTTTTTGCTTGTGTGTCTTCCCTTCCTCGTGTTATTGCAGTGGTGAGACTAGTATCCTCACTGGCCTGCACACTAGCAAAGGTTAGTGCAGAGCCAACGAGGGCCTAGGCATGTGATGGTGACAGTTGGAGGAAGTACCCGAATAGGGACCTTAGGGAGCACAGGGTCCAGCCTCAAGTAAGCTTCAGGAGGTGACCTTTCTCAATTATTTCCCTATTATCAGGGCTTTCCAATGCTGTGGTCCATTTTGTGTTGCACCACATGCTGGGCATCTGTGCACCATGGCATGACACCATAATGATCAATGGTATATGTAGAGAATAAAGGGCACAAAATTTAGGAAAAGGAACATCTTGCCAACTATTAAGCATAGGGGTGGATCAATCAATGCTTTGGGATTGTATTGCAGCCAATGACAAAGGGAACATTTCATGGTAGATAGAAGAATGGATTCAATAAAATTTCAACAAAATGTTGATGCAAACATAACATCATCTGTAAAAAAGCTGAAGTTGGAAAGATGATGGCTTCTACATATGGATAATAATCCTAAACACATGTCAAAATCCACAATAGACTACCTCAAAAGGCACAAACTGATGGTTTTACAATGGTCCTCACAGTCCGCTGATATGAAAATCATTGAAAATCTGTGACTGGATCTCAAAACAACCCAGAATTGGAAGACTTTTCCAAGGAAGAATGGCTAAAAATCCATCAAACAAGAATTGAAAGGCTCTTGGCTAGCTATAAAAGTGTTTACAAGCTGTGATACATGCAAAAGGGAGTGCTTCTAGGTACTAACCATGCAGGGTGCCCAAACTTGTGCATCAGCCCATTTTCATTTTTGTAATTTTTTTTAAATAAAATACAAAGATGATGTGTCATCTTTAACTGTCCAACCCTACAAGAATGGACCTTCTTCTTCTTCTACAACAAGGGCTCCTCCTCCTACACTAAAGGAAAGCACATGATTGGTTAAAGCAGGTGCTTTGTACTTGAACCAATGTGTACTTCCCTTAAAGGGGTTGTCCAGTCTCACCATATTGATGACTAGTTTTATCCACACCTTGTTACACCTTGTGCTGTGGGACCGACCTCTTCTGGGCTGAGAGGTCAGTGCCCAACACATAGGCCAGGGAGCTATGCTTGCCTACCCACTAAGCAGGGAAACCGTTTCCTATCACGTGGTTTACTGCTGTCTGCTCGTTCCCCTATGCAGCTCCTCGGTCCCCTTACTCACCCTGCCAGTGGTCCCACGCAGTCCTCCTGCACCTCCTTCATCTCCTTCTGCTCCCTAGGCCCGCGACCTGCCTACAGAGCCTCTGGGAGTGTGCTTTGGAGATGGGCTCTGTCCATTCCCCAGATTTAAAGGGCCAGTACACCTGATGCTCTTTTCACCTAATTGCACCTTTTTATCTAGCTCCATCTATATATAGTATCCTCCCCTTAAAAGAGGTGCCTGAGCAACACTGCCTGTCCCTAGTAGTGTTGCTTTCCCTAAGGTCACTGTCCTGATCCCTGCCTTGGTATTCATCTTGGCATTATCCATTACTTCTATCTCTTGTCTCATCCTAGAGCCTGCCACATGTACCTGCCAACTATCTTCCAGTACACCACCTGTCCATCCTGCGGTGCATCTGTCATGTTGCCTCACAACCCGTTACATCTGCACAAGCCTGTCCAGAGGTTACAACATCTACTGTGCCCATTCCATCGGTTGGAGTGCCACGTCTCCACCTACGTCATCTCGTCTCCTGGACTGTCTCACAGTAGCCTCGCAGCCCTGAGGTTCATGCAGGCTACTCATAGACTGTGATTCTTCCATGTGCATCATTCCTTACTGTACTGGCAAGATATCTCATTAAAAGTCCTTTGCTTAATCACTACCGGCATTTCCTGCCTGTTCCTGTCTACTGGCAAGATCGTTCATTACAGGTCAGCCTCCACTTCGGTGGTCTAGTGGATCCCACATTCCCACACCTCCATGTGCCTTACAGATTTATCAGGTCATGGATCACACTGGCCCAGCCTTCTCTGCCCAAAGAGATCTCGCCCGTGTATGAGAGGAACAACATAGGCTTTCCACCATCATGCAGTCCATGGACACCTGCCTGAGTTTGCTACAAGCCATTGATCCTGCAAAAACAAAGACACAGCTGTCTGGTCTTCAGCAAGAGCTCTCCCATCAGATCCCATCAAATATCAGACTCTTGTCCCAGATTCTTCCAAGTTTGATCAGAGTGGGATCTGTTTTTCTGTGGAGAAGAAGAAACAAAAAATATCTCCATCTTCTCTATTTTGTCAGTCCAGGAAAACAGGACCATACTTGCATGTCATCTGGAGTGGTCCAATTTGCGTGGGCTCCACTCTATTTCTAATTTTCAGTCAAGGTAAAACTAGGCAGCTGGGGGCTGATATTCTCAGTGGCGCCCACGCTAAAGAATAGCAGCCCGCAGCCGCCTCTGACAATGGTGCATTTATAAGAAACACCATTATCAGGCGCTTTACCAGGCTCTTCCAGCGGCCCAGGTGGTGAGTGGCATGCTGGGTAATAAGGGATTAATACCAGCTTTGTTTTACTAGCTGGTATTAAGCCTGAAATTCTTAATGTCACGCCAAGTTAGACCCGGGCATTAAGAATCTCCAATAAAAGGGTTAACAAAAAAGACACCACGCATTGAAAAAATACTTTATTAGAAATAATTACACAGACACGCTTAGGGGCGCCATTTTGATTACCCCCTCACAGTCCTCCATGATCTTGGTCTTCTGTCTCCTTCAAATGATGCAGCTCTACTACATCACAGAGCACGGGGAGGAAGTCTGCTCTCCGTGCTCTGTGATCACTAAAGGAACTGCGGGTGGTAAACGGTGATGTCACTGCACTAGTGGATCGGGGCAGTCTTAATTGATGAATGCGCATGCGCAACATGCACGCGCGGGACGCGTGCACTCGCCGCCGCGCGAGCTCGCGCGCACCTGGCGCATGCGCAGTAGATACGGCTGCAGGCAATTCAAGTTCACGCGGTGCCGACACTGCGCGCCGCCAACCTTCTTCTCCCGCGCGTTTTGGCGCCTTGCCAAGACTTACATCACTGCTCCCGGTATTAACCCTTTGCTCCCGGTATTAACCCTTTAGGGGGGGGGGGCTTGTAACACTGCTCCCCGGTATTAACCCTTTAGGGTATTAACCCTTTAGGGGGGGGGCTTGTAACACTGCTCCCCGGTATTAACCCTTTATGGGGGGGCTTGTAACACTGCTCCCCGGTATTAACCCTTTAGGGGGGGGGCTTGTAACACTGCTCCCCGGTATTAACCCTTTATGGGGGGGCTTGTAACACTGCTCCCCGGTATTAACCCTTTAGGGGGGGGCTTCTAACCCTTTGCTCCCGGTTTAACCCTTTAGGGGGGGGGCTTGTAACACTGCTCCCCGGTATTAACCCTTTATGGGGGGGCTTCTAACCCTTTGCTCCCGGTTTAACCCTTTAGGGGGGGGGCTTGTAACACTGCTCCCCGGTATTAACCCTTTAGGGGGGGGTTCTAACACTGCTCCCGGTATTAACCCTTTATGGGGGGGTCCGTGTATGGATGGATAGGGGGTCCCTTATGGCGGGGGCCCGTGTATGGATGGATAGGGGGTCCCTTATGGCGGGGGTCCGTGTATGGATGGATAGGGGGTCCCTTATGGCGGGGGTCCGTGTATGGATGGATAGGGGTCCCTTATGGCGGGGGTCCGTGTATGGATGGATAGGGGGTCCCTTATGGCGGGGGTCCGTGTATGGATGGATAGGGGGTCCCTTATGGCGGGGGTCCGTGTATGGATGGATAAGGGGTCCCTTATGGCGGGGGCCCGGGTATGGATGGATAGGGGTCCATTACTGCGGAGGGGGCTGTGTACGGATAGATAGGGGGGTCCCTTACTGTGGGGGGCCTGTGTACGGATAGATAGAGGGGTCTGTGTATGGATAGTTAGGAGGGTCCCTTATGGCGGGGGCCCGTGTATGGATGGATAGGGGGTCCCTTATGGCGGGGGTCCGTGTATGGATGGATAGGGGGTCCCTTATGGCGGGGGTCCGTGTATGGATGGATAGGGGGTCCCTTATGGCGGGGGCCCGGGTATGGATGGATAGGGGTCCATTACTGCGGAGGGGGCTGTGTACGGATAGATAGGGGGGTCCCTTACTGTGGGGGGCCTGTGTACGGATAGATAGAGGGGTCTGTGTATGGATAGTTAGGAGGGTCCCTTATGGCGGGGGCCCGTGTATGGATGGATAGGGGGTCCCTTATGGCGGGGGTCCGTGTATGGATGGATAGGGGTCCCTTATGGCGGGGGTCCGTGTATGGATGGATAGGGGGTCCCTTATGGCGGGGGCCCGGGTATGGATGGATAGGGGTCCATTACTGCGGAGGGGGCTGTGTACGGATAGATAGGGGGGTCCCTTACTGTGGGGGGCCTGTGTATGGATAGATAGAGGGGTCTGTGTATGGATAGTTAGGAGGGTCCCTTATGGCGGGGGCCCGTGTATGGATGGATAGGGGGTCCCTTATGGCGGGGGTCCATGTATGGATGGATAGGGGGTCCCTTATGGCGGGGGTCCGTGTATGGATGGATAGGGGGTCCCTTATGGCGGGGGCCCGGGTATGGATGGATAGGGGTCCATTACTGCGGAGGGGGCTGTGTACGGATAGATAGGGGGGTCCCTTACTGTGGGGGGCCTGTGTACGGATAGATAGAGGGGTCTGTGTATGGATAGTTAGGAGGGTCCCTAATGGCGGGGGCCCGTGTATGGATGGATAGGGGGTCCCTTATGGCGGGGGTCCGTGTATGGATGGATAGGGGGTCCCTTATGGCGGGGGTCCGTGTATGGATGGATAGGGGGTCCCTTATGGCGGGGGCCCGGGTATGGATGGATAGGGGTCCATTACTGCGGAGGGGGCTGTGTACGGATAGATAGGGGGGTCCCTTACTGTGGGGGGCCTGTGTACAGATAGATAGAGGGGTCTGTGTATGGATAGTTAGGAGGGTCCCTTATGGCGGGGGCCCGTGTATGGATGGATAGGGGGTCCCTTACTGTTTTGGGGGGCTGTGTACGGATAGATGGGGGTGCCTTACTGTGGGGGGGCTGTTTATGGATAGATAGGGGGTCCCTAGAAAGTCGCACGTTGTTGCTGCGGATTTTCTGTACGGAAAGATAGATTAATACCGGGAGCAGTGTTAGAAGCCCCCCCCCCTAAAGGGTTAATACCGGGGAGCAGTGTTACAAGCCCCCCCCCTAAAGGGTTAATACCGGGAGCAAAGGGTTAATACCGGGAGCAAAGGGTTAATACCGGGAGCAGTGATGTAAGTCTTAGCAAGGCGCCAAAACGAGAAGGCGGGAGGAGGTTGGCGGCGCGCAGTGTCGGCACCGCGTGAAATTGAATTGACAGCAGCCGTATTTACTGCGCATGCGCCAGGTGCGCGCGAGCTCGCGCGGCGGCGAGTGCACGCGTCCCGCGCGTGCATGTTGAGCATGCGCATTGATCAATTAAGTCTGCCCCGATCCCCTAGTTTAATGTGCCCGAAATGTACTAGGGGATCGGGGCAGTCTCAATTGATACATGCGCATGCGTAACATGCACGCGTGGGACTCGCGTGCACTCGCTGCCGCGCGAGCTCGCGCGCACCTGGCGCATGCGCAGTAGATACGGCTGCTGTCAAATCACGAGCGGATCCCTGCAGTCGAATCCTTCTTCTGCGCATGCGCGCGGCAGTCGCGCGCTCGGCTCTAGTGCAAAACACTGGCGCGCTTAAGGCTTCTGCATGGTATTAATCCTTTAGGTTCTTTTTTATTAGGACTGGGTCTTACTAGGGGGGGGCGGGCTGTGTATGGATAGTTGGGGGTCTTACTGGGGGGGGCGGGCTGTGTATGGATAGTTGGGGGTCTTACTAGGGGGGGGCTGTGTATGGATAGATGGGGGGGCTTACTACACTGGATGTGTGCGTACGTGGATGTGCGTGCATGGATGTGTGCGTGGATGTGCATGCGTGTGTGGATGTCAGAGTGCGTGGATGTGCTTGCGTTGATGTGTGCGTGGATGTGCGTGCAAAGATGTGTGCGTACGTGGATGTGTGCGTGGATGTCAGCATGCGTGCGTGGATGTCAGCATGCGTGTGTGGATGTCAGCGTGCGTGCGTGGATGTGTGCGTTCGTGGATGTCACCATGCTTGGATGTGCGTGGATGTCAGCGTGCGTGCGTGCTTGAACGTGTGCGTGCGTGGATGTCCGTGCGTGGTTGTGTGCGTGCGTGGATGATGGGTGCAACAAGGGATCAAGTGTCCTCTTGTTATAGTCTCTGGAATCATAGTCATGGTGCACTGTATGACAGATCATTGTCATACAGTGCACCACAACTCTGACCCCCGAGACTAGGAAGAGGACACTTGATCCCTTGCTGTAGTCTCTGGATTGAGCAGAGGCGATCGAGCATCGTGGGACCTTCGTTGTGGACTACGTCGGAGGCGATCGAGCGTCGTGGGGACCTTCGCTGTGGACTACGTCGGAGGCGATCGAGCGTCGTGGGACCTTCGTTGTGGACTACGTCGGAGGCGATCGAGCGTCGTGGGACCTTCGTTGTGGACTACGTCGGAGGCGATCGAGCGTCGTGGGACCTTCGTTGTGGACTACGTCGGATCTTTATAATTAAGATGGAGTCTGAATTTTGTTTGTGTTTTTTTTTTTCAAATAAAAAGATTTTTCTATGCGTGTATTTTCTGACTATTTACCAGAGATTCCTAATGGCGGGTCTAACATTGGCCCTATATTATGAATCTCGGGCTTAGTGCCAGCTGCCAATAAAAAGCTGGCATTAACCCTTTATTACCCAGTTTGCCACCGGCACCAGGGCAACTGGAAGAGCATGGGTACAGCGCCAGAAAATGGCGCTTCAATGAATGCGCCATTTTCTGGGGCGGCTGCGGGCTGCAATTCGCAGCATGGGGGGCCCAGAACGCTGAGAGGGTCATATACTGGAACCGTTGCCCTCTTGTTGACTCTTTTGTGGCATAACTATACACATTTATATAGGGAAACTTGGCACTTGCACTTTTTTGTCCATTTTTTATTGATATACCTGGTACATTAATCCATATATGTGGTTGGTTCTGTATATTATGTGTTCCCCTTTCCACCCTTCCTTTTTTACCTGTTTTAGCACGTCTCTAATAAAATAAAATATCATTTTTCATTATACCCTATGGTTGCTTGACTCTTCTTTTCTTCTGAATTAATTATTGGCGATGGGTTCTCTATATATAATCCTATTATAATTCTCTAGCTCTTCTTTCCACATTTGTGGCAGAATGAGGTGGATTTTAATGCTTGTGATAATTTCAATTAAAAAAAAAAATTCAGTCTGGCGTAGTCCACATGAATAGAGCAGTGAGAAGCAGGCCGATATTGACAGTGACAGAGTTCACCCGAGTTCATAGCTCGGGCCATGAACTCGGGTAAACCCTGACGTCACCACCCAAACACTGCCACAAAAAGTTGAAGACTGCCGAGTGCAGTGAGTACTGCCGGAAGTTAATGAGCGATCCCAGAAGTAGAAGTGGCCACAACAGCGAAACGGGAGGATGCGTCGCTGGACAGGTAAGTATAATTATAATGTTTATTATTAATTATATGCTTTTTTTTTTTTTTAGAGCCCCTGGCTCAAAACTGTAACACGGGTTTCCCATGGAAACCCATTTTCAGGACCTTTGACCTTTACAGTTTGGGTTTGCCCATCCCTTCTCATCATCAACTACAAGAAATGTCTGACTGATGGGCTTTCCAACAAGGGTTACACGGCGACATGTGTCATATGAAACTGAAATCACAGTCACACATTGCAACACTGGATGTAATGATTTTTTATGGTGTCACACTGAGATATGCAACATTCTGCTACTGTGAAACAGAGTCAAAAACAATTCCAAATGTGTTGAATTTTCAGTTGCTGGTCACAATTCGCACATGGCACACTTTCCATAGACTTCAAAGCAAGTCACCCGTGATATGACTTGTGCGATTTGTCTTCATCTTCGCGGCTTTATTTACAGCAAAAATCAGAGCTCTGAAAAAGTCACTCAACAGAAAGTCACAGAAAAGTTGCATAAATGTTTTTGTCATGCAACTTTTCAGTGACTTGGTGTCACGCAACTCTTGTCGCCTTTTAGTCCCAGCCTTAAAGGAACCATTCATATGAAGTACAGCACTTGCATGTGTGGCAACCCTGTGGATCCAGTCGCCACAGCGGTACTGCACCCCTATTGAGAGGTGTAGTACCCCCACTCTAGAGTAACGGGTGCACAGACCGGTATTGGGACACCCAGGCTACACACTACACTAGGTCCAGGTCAGGGTTAGGGCGAGATTGCTCCTACGGGAGAGCACAGTCCCTGATCCTGTCTAGAAGGAGGAACCAGGGTAGTGGGGATGGGAGGAGAGGAAGTAGTAAGGGGAGCACCTGGGAAGGAGTGAAGTCAGGAAGAAAACATGTAGATGACATGGGACACGTGACAGAGGGCATAAATAGCACAAGGAAAGATCTAGAAGTCAGTCGAGTTGGAGGGAAGCTAGTGGAAGGAAGCCTGTCAGAAGAGGAGTAAGAACTTGAGAGAAGTGTCCAGAGAACTGCAGGCAGTGGGAGCTCGTCCTAAGGCCTGACTGAGGAGCAGAAGGAGAGAACCAGGTTGCTCCAGTAGAAAGAGGGGTTCCCAGAGACACGGGTAGTGTGCTATCAGCCCATGGGCTCGCATCCATTGTCAGGTGCAGGCAGTGGAGGGACTAGCCGCAGAACAGGGGCAGCGGGTCCCCAAGACTAGTGGAGAAGACCAGGCTCAGCTAGCAATCTGGAGGCTATGGTATTTCCAAGGTGCCGCAGCCGATACTGCGCACATCCGCTGAAAAGGTGGCCATATAGGGTTCAGGGACAGACTTCAAGTAACCTCAGGAGGGACCCGTGGTCACTTGCTCTGGACTGTGTGTGAGCGAGGCGCAAGGCAGAAGGGCGAAGCAAGCACAGTGTGAGACGACCGAGAAAGGACAGAGAGAAGGGGTACCGGTTGAGTGTCATCCCACTACCCGAGAGTAGCTGGATCCCTGCCTCTGAGAACCCAGCACTCAGTGGGCTGTTGCACAGTGACTGTGAGTAAACATGTAAAGACTACAACCTGCTGTGTCTGTAACCTTTCTTGACGTGTCGTAAGCTTTACGTTGGAACATAGCTACTAACTCACTCAGTAACATCTACTGCCCTGGGGGGTCAGACCCATTCGTACAGGGCTTTACAACACTGCTGCATCATTACCATCAGCCCCAGAGGAACTGTCGTGCAGCGGTGGCCGTCTATAGCCGCAACCTGTGGGTGGCATCACATAAAAACAGTTATCCCCATGTCCGGTCATCTTCTCCCTAACGAAACTCTCCTTTCCTCATGACCTTCCCTAAAGAAGAAAGCCACCCTCCCGAACTTTTAATGACACCGCCAGGGTCACGGAGCTGGGTCTCGACCCCCGTGACTCTCATGAAGTCTCAAAGCCCGGTTCCGGGTATCCTGGGAGGCCCTGGAGGGGTGTGTCACATGTATTTTACTGTCTGTTTTCTGAAATGCTCTATGCTCTCAAGACAACTGAGAGATTGTACTAAACATCGCTAGATACCAGGACTTGGCTTCAGTAGTGACAAATATGAGCATCCCACAAGGTCTTCATTATAGAATGTTTGCATCATGATGCATAGCAGGTTTTCATCATGCAGCTTCCTTGTTATTTCCGCTCTCATATTCCAAAGTATTTTAAATGCAGAAAACTGGATGGAAGAGTTGGATGGGAAATCTGCGCTGCTGTATGATAAAATGAAGGACTAAAAAAGTATATAAAACAGAAGTGGTTTTATTCGATGTGTTTCAAAGTGCTTTCCTCACTTCTTCCTCAGGAAACGAACCAAGTCTTAAGGCCACTTTACACACACCAACTTATCTGTCCAACCTCTGACCAACTTACTGGTTGCAGTGAAATCATGGACACATTGTTACATTTGTACACAGTCACAAAATGGAGCAATGTGCCCATGATTTCACTGCAACCAGCAAGTTGGTCAGAAGTTGGACAGATAAGTTGGTGTGTGTAATGTGGCCCTTAAGGCCACGTTACACACACAGATATATTGTTCACAGATCTCTGGTTGGAGTGAAATCATGGACACATTGCTCCATTTTGTGGCTGTGTACAAATGTAACAATGTGTCCATGATTTCACTGCAACCAGAGATCTGTGACCAATATATCTGTGTGTGTAAACATGGCCTTAATTTGTTACCAGGATAAGACCCTATTTACGCTTCATTTTTATCCACAGTTTCCTCTTGAAGAATTCTAAAGGCCACGTTACACACACAGATATCTGTGACCAACATCTGAACAGATCTCTGGTTGCAGTGAAATTATGGACACATTGTTATTTGTACACAGCCACAAAATGGAGCAATGTGTCCATGATTTCACTGCAACCAGAGATCTGTTCAGATATTGGTCTCAGATATCTGTGTGTGTAACGTGGCCTTTAATGATATTTTTTAATTAAACAATCTACCCAAAGTATAATATTTTGAACCTCAGCTTTCTTGGAAAGTAAATTTTTCCTTTTCATTGAATTCAGCAAATTTCAGATTATATCAGTGTTTGGGCCACGTCACACACACACAGATATCTGTGCAGATATTGTTTGCAGATCTCTGGTTGCAGTGAAATCATGGACAGATTGGTCTATTTGTATATGGCCACAAAATGCATCAATGTGTCCATGATTTCACTGCAACCAGAGATCTGTGAACAATATCTGCCCAGATATCTGTGTGTGTGACCCCAGCCTTAGATGCAGCTCAAAATCTCAGAAACTGAACAATTTAGGCCCAGTTACACACACAGATAATTGTGCAGAGATTGTTCGCAGATCTCTGGTTGCAGTGAAATCATGGACACATTGTTTCATTTTGTGGCCGTGTACAAATATAATAATGTGTCCATGATTTCACTGCAGCCAGAGATATGCGAAAAAGCTCTGCATAATAATCTGTGTGTGTAACTGGGCCTTAAGGGTATGTGCGCACTGGGCGGGTTTTCGGCGGTTTACCTGTGTAAACCGCCGTTTTGCATACATTAGTTTTATTTAAATTTATGTTAATCCAAACCGGCGTTTGGATTAACATTGAA
The DNA here is from genome assembly GCA_033576535.1 of Allobates femoralis. Classification (NCBI taxonomy): domain Eukaryota; kingdom Metazoa; phylum Chordata; class Amphibia; order Anura; family Aromobatidae; genus Allobates; species Allobates femoralis. Next base: position 223,108,138 of record JARQOC010000004.1, on the reverse strand, counting down.
ACTAATGTAACCCGCCCAAGGCTGTGCACATACCGGCGGTTACCCAGCGTCATCCGTTGCTAACCCGCAGGTTTCCCAGCGGGTTAGCAAAGAATGACCAAGTTCTAAAAACCGGCCGGTTCTGCAGCGGCTGCAAGCAGAATCATGTGCTGCTTCCAGCCGCTGCAGAATCGCCGCCGAGAACACGCTGGGCAGCCGCCGGATACCGCCCGGCTCCCGCAGCTCATACCCGCCAAGAAGCCGGTGCACGGCGCCGGAGCTTCCTGGCGGGTCCCGCCAGCAGCCGCCGACCGAACCGCCGGGTAATGTGCACTTACCCTTAGTGTTCTGGGAGATATAACCTCTGGGGTTAGGCCGGCTTCATACTGCGGGTGTAAACCTGACAGCCCTGGACCGGATTTTGGCCCCATAGTATCCTATGGAGCCGGATGGAAGCCGGATGGCAGCTCTCTGCCATCCGGTTTCTATCTGTCTGGGAGAATCCAGGAGAATTCAGATTTTTCTCACAGACACAAAAATGTTGCTTGCAACGTTTTTGTGTCCGAGGAGAAAAATTACCCCTAATTGCCTTCTCCTGGAGCCGGGGCAATCCGGCGCTCCCTAACATGGGATCCTATGGGCCCGGATTGCCCCGGTCCGGGAGGACGGGAACCGGACACCTGCAGCTGCACGCCGCTGATGTTTCAGGACCGCGACTAGTTCCCTGCGAGCCGCGGTCCTGATTCATCAGCAGCTGCAGCTGTGTGCGGCAGCACACCGGACCGGAGGGCATATTAGCCCTCTGGTTCTGTGTGCTGATCCGGTCCGGGGCTGTCAGGTTCACCCTGACAGCCAAGGATCGGATCAGACCCGCAGTGTGCAGCCGGCCTTAGGGTTTTCACTATGGGGATTTTGGCCCCATAGTATCCTATGGGGCCGGATGGAGCCGGATGGCAGTTATCTGCCATCCGGCTGCCCTCTCGCCGGAAGAATCCGGGTGAACTGGTTTTTTTCTCTCGGATCCAAAAACGTTGCATGCAACGTTTTTGTGTCCGGGGAGTCCGATTTGCACCTAATTGGTGTCTCCCGGATCCTCCTGGATTCCCCCGGATCCTTCCGGGGCAATCCAGCACTCCCTTAACATGGGAGCCTACGGGGCCGGATTGCCCCGATCCGGGAGGATCCGGGAGGATCCGGGAACCGGACACTGGCGGCTGCACGCCACTGTTATAATTCAGGTCCTAAATAATCAGCAGCGGCAGCTGCGGCAGGATGCACACCACGTTTCAGGACCGCGACTAGTTCCCTGCGAGCCGCGGTCCTGATTCATCAGCAGCTTCAGCTGTGTGCGGCAGCACACCAGACCGGAGGGCATATTAGCCCTCTGGTTCTGTGTGCTGATCCGGTCTGGGGCTGTCAGGTTCACCCCTGACAGCCCCGGACCGGACCTGACCGCAGTGTGAAGCCACCCTTAGGGTACCGTCACACGGGGAGAGATCGCCGGCGATGTTGCCGAGAACACAGGGGCGTGGCCTAATTGTGGCGACATCGCCGGCGAATTGCCGCGTGTGACAGGACAATAATCAGGCGATGAGTCGCCTGAGCAGCATCGCCAGGTTTCCCAACAATGTTGGGAAACCTGGCGATGTTGCTGAGGCGATCATGCCTGATCACCCTGTGTAACGCGGCAACCTGCAATGTTGCGGGCGACACCGCCTATCTCCAACATTGCGAGTTTACCGGCAACTAGCCGGCGACATCGCCGGTAAGTTGCTCCATGTGACATCTCCCCGGCGATGTTGCCAGGGATGCGCGCTCCCGCGCATCGCCGGCAACATCGCCGCAACCGTCGCCCCGTGTGATGGTACCCTTAGAGGAATTGGAAAAGTAAAATTTAAGATTGACTGGCGACACCTGTGTGTGAAGGTGTTAGCTAGAAAAAATATAATTAAGTGAGGAAATCCGCTGCACACTAAACACTAAAGGCCACGTCACACGCATCAATGTAATGAACGATTGCAAGCACGCGCAATCGCTAACAAAATCGTTCAGATCGCTGGTGAGCTGTCACACAGGCAGACTCACCAGCGATCAGTGGACCACCAACATTGTGGAAATGATTTAAATATCGTTTCCACGAAGTCATGATCAGCCGACTGATCGTTCATCGTTTGTAGTGTCACACGCAACGATGTAGTTTTGACCTCGTTCAAGCGTCACAAAACACATGACTTTTGAACGATATCGGCAATGATATCGTTACGTGTGACGGTACCTTTAGGGTACCTTCTCACACTAAAACTGCAGGAGACATTTTTGGCGGCGATATTTCTCGCTGGAATTATCGCCGCCAAATTGCCTCCTTATTGCGGCGTGTAAATCGGGAATTTGGCGGCGATAAAACCAATGTCGCCTGGTTTCGATTTTAGAGCAGTGCTCTAAAACCAGGCGACCGGAGCAAGGCGGTATATCACTGCCAAATTCCCATGCTGCAATAAGGAGGCAATTGGGTGGAAATGTGGCAGCGATATTTCCACATCGCAATATCGCTTCCACATTTCTCGCCTCGGTTGTGGCGTGTAAAGGTACCCAAAGGGTATCATTACACGTCGTAACATTGCATGCAATTTCACTTGCAATTTGCTGATTTTGAAATTGAAATTTATTTTTTATTATTATTATTAATTTATATAGCGCCATTATATTCCATGGCGCTTTACATGTTAAAAAGGGCAGACTAGGACAAGTAACATAGTAGCAATACAAGTAACAATAAATGTTGACAATTCAGTTGTACAGAAACAAGAGGGGAGAAATCCTGTCCACAAAGGCTCACAGTCTACGAGGGGAGGGTGGGGATACAGTAGGAGGGGGAAATTCCAGTCATGAGGCGGTGTGGTGGACCGGGTCTTATTGCAGGTGGTAGGCTTGGCGGAACAGGTGGGTCTTCAGGCTTCTTTTGAAGGTTCCCAGGGTAGGAGAATGTCTGATGTGTTGGGGCAGTGAGTTCCAGAGTCTGGGTGAAGCACGGGAGAAATCCTGTATGCGGTTGTGCGAAGAGGAGATGAGGGGGGAGTAGAGGAAAAGCTCTTGGGAGGATCGCAGGTTGCGTGAGGGTAGGTATCGGGAGACCATGTCAGAGATGTATGGAGGGGACAGGTTGTGAATGGATTTGTATGTCATGGTTAATATTTTAAACCGGGATCTCTGGGAAGCAGGGAGCCAATGAAGGGCTTGGCAGAGGGGAGAGACAGGGGAGTAGCGGGGAGACAGATGGATTAGGCGGGCAGCGGAGTTCAAGATAGATTGGAGAGGTGCAAGGGAGATATTAGGGAGGCCGGTGAGCAGGAGGTTGCAGTAATTGAGGCGGGAGATGATGAGAGCGTGAATAAGGGTTTTAGCAGTGTCGTGTTCAAGGAAAGTGCGAACCCTATAGATGTTTTTGAGCTGGAGTCGGCAGGAGGTGGCGAGGGCTTGGATGTGGGGCTTGAAGGAGAGGGAAGAGTCAAGGATAACCCCGAGGCACTTGGCATGGGGGACTGGAGAGAGAGAGCAGTCATTGACGATGATGGATAGGTCAGGTAGTGAGGGGGAGCGTCTTGGGGGGAAGACTATGAACTCGGTTTTGTCCATGTTCAGCTTAAGGAAGCGAGCAGAGAAGAAGGATGAGATGGCGGACAGGCAGTGTGGAATTTTGGATAGAAGGGAGGCGATGTCAGGACCAGACAGGTAGATTTGGAAATCATGGACACATTGCTCCATTTGTACACGGCAACAAAATAGAACAATGTGTCCATGATTTCACTGCAGCCAGCAAATTGCCAGTGAAATTGCATGCAAAGTTGCAACATCTAACGGTACCCTAAGGACAAATGGAACAATGTGTCCATGATTTCACTGCAACCAGTGAGTTGCAAGCAATATATCTCTGTGTTGTGTGTAATGGTATCTTAAGGGGACCTTTACACGTCGCAACATTGCAAGCAATTGTGTAGTGTGACTGGTCAGCTCCTTAAATATGCCTCCCTATGCCGTGACTACCAATCGTCATGCAGGAGCTTCCTCCAATGATCGCTGAAGGGGCGTGGTATCCCGGAGCCTGTGTCACGCCCCAGCTACATACCAGGTACATCGCCTGGTGTATAGACATCCCTTCTGTAGCTTCTTTACACGCCGATACAGCTCGCTACAATCGGATTTGTAGCCACCTGTTTCAGAGCAGTGCTCGGAAACAGATGTATCTGTTGCCGGCTGCCTCCTACCGTCTTGACACGCCGCTACTACTGGCTATATTGACGACGCAAGCTACAATCGTAGCCTGTAGCGGGTTGTATCCATCCTGTTGTAGCGGCGTGTAAAGGTACCTTTAGGGTACTGTTACATGATGCAATATTGTATGCAATTTCACTGGCAATTTGCTGATTGCAGTGAAATTATGGACACATTGTTCTATTTTGTGGCTGTGTACAAATGGAACAATGTGTCCATGATTTCACTGCAACCAGAGATCTGTTCACAAGTTAGACACAGAAGTTGGTGGGCGTTAAAGCGGCCCTAAGGTTTTAGGCACACTGTCATGCATCAAAAACGGAGCGTTTTTGATGCACGACAGCGATGCGAGTGCAAACCGTGTGGTAGTGCGAGTATGGTGTGAGTGTGGTGTGAGTGTGTTGCGGTGTGTGGTGCGAATGTAACATGGGCTTTCTCGCACAGTTGAAACACCCAACACAGGAAAGCCCGATAGCTATATATCTACAGATAAAGATCTGTAGATATAGTAGCTTTGTCGGGCTTCTTGCTGCTTTGACAGCATCATTTTATTATGATTTCCATGGGTTAGGCTACTTTCACACTACAGTTTTTGTAAAATCCGATGCTGTCCGATATAAATCGGACAGCATCGGATTTTTCTGATGCCTGGAATCGGATGCAAATAGGCATCCGATTCCGACATTTTATCTGATGCCCGCCCTCCTGCCACCTTGCTCCCTGAGCTGTCACTGTCTCTCCCCCGGTCCTCTCCTCTTCTCCCCTGTGTCTCCTCTCTGCACCCCGGTCCTCCCCTCTTGGACCCCGGTCCTCCAATGTGCTCCCCCTCCTCCCCTCTTGTCCCCCGGTCCTCCAATGTGCTCCCCCTCCTCCCCTCTTGGCCCCCAGTCCTCCAATGTGCTCCCCTCCTCCCCTCTTGGCCCCCGGTCCTCCAATGTGCTCCCCCTCCTCCCCTCTTGGCCCCCGGTCCTCCAATGTGCTCCCCCTCCTACCCTCTTGGCCCCCGGTCCTCCGATGTGCTCCCCCTCCTCCCCTCTTGTCCCCCTCCTCCCCTCTTGTCCTCCTCCTCCCCTCTTGTCCCCCTCTCCTCCAATCTTTTCTCACCTGTCCACGACTCCTGCACGCTCCCGTGTCTCCCGGTGTCTTGCTGTTCTGTGCTGACAGGACCTTTCGTGACGTCACACTCACATGACTGCGGTTACTGGTTACTGGCAGTCATGTGATTGTGACATCACGGCAGGTCCTGTCAACAGAGAACAGCAAGACACCTGGAGACACAGGAGATGCGCGGGAGACACCGGAGGCCTTGTGGACAGGTGAGCATAGATTTTTTTTTTTTTAACCCCATCCTTTACTGCTTTACTGTTAGGAGCTCTTTTAGTGTACTGAGCATGCTCAGTACACTAAAATCGGGTCCGAGGAGACATCAGATGTTTCCTCGGTCCCTGCTCCATAGGGCCCCATGTTAAATTGATCGGACCGAATCAGATGTGCACTAAATGCCATCTGATTTGGTCCGATTTTATTTTCGGTGCAAAAATCGGAACATGCTCCGATTTTTGCACCGATAAAAAAATCGGACAGAATCGGATCGGACCAAATCGGATGCCATTTAGTGCACATCCGATTCGCTCCGATGCCCATAGGGCTGCATGTGGGCCAAAATCGGTCCGATGCTGTCCGATTTTTATCGGACAGCATCGGATTTGCAAAATCCGTAGTGTGAAACCAGCCTTAACCGGCATATTAACCCCATCTGCAGCCTCTGTGCTGCATGTCAGCTGGGAGGCTGCCAATGCGGTTAATAAGCCTGTTATGTAGGTTTAACCCCATGTTTCTGTCTTACCAGGTTGTGTCCGGTTATGTCCACACTCCCTGGACACAAACTGACATGACCGTTTTGTTCATTCAGCAGCATGGACAGCAGCATTTCAGAGACACGGCTGAATGTACAGGACCATGGAGAGCATCACTGCACACACGGCTGAGAGTTCAGCACCATGGAGAGCAGCACTGTACACAGAAGCTGACAGATCAGCACCATGGACAGCAGCAGAAACCGAATCATGCAAAAAACAGGATTGGAGGGCATATTTGGCCACACTTTGTGCTCATCCTGTGCTGTCAGATTCTGTCCGGTGGATACTGCAAAAAGCAATCTGACAGACACAAACCGTGGTGTGAAGCTAGCCTAAGGGGATTAACAAGTACAGTGGAAAGTTAAAAAAATGTTTTAAAACATATGTAAAAAACTAATAAAAAATTATGAAAGTTCAAATTACCTTCTACGTACCACATTAAAAATGCATTAAAAATTAAAAACATTCTTATTTGGTACCTGAGTTCATAACTGTCCAAATTATCAAAATATACAATAAATGAATCCAATAAGTAAGCAGTGTAATGAGAAATAAAAATCAAAGAACCAGGATTTCAGTTTTTCAACCGCCACAAAGACGAACTGTAATTAAAAAGGAGAGATCTGAATCAAATGCATACTTAGCAGGTTAGTAAAAAATAATTACATTCAACCAATGGAAATGCATGAGCTTTGTGTTTTATTCATGATACCACCAGTTGAACATAGAAAGACTAGTCCAAAATTATAGGTGTTACAGACCAGGACATTTGGTGTTGAAGGGAAAAGACAAAAACTGCTGACACCAAAGCCTCTATTAACATGGGTAACAATAAAGTGCACAGGATACAGAGTTAGTATGATATATGGTACAATCAGGTACAGCAGGGGCATAGTATATGGCTAGGATCACATTTGCAGCAACATTTTGAAATCCTGATCCAGTTTTGAGCTGTCAAAAAGCTCAAAACCGGATCAGGCACCGCTCCCCATAGGAGCCCATTATGGTAACCGGATTGCTTTACAAGCAATCCGGTTAATGACTCCGGATCTGCAGCCTGCAGTAAAAATCATGCAGGCTGCAGTTTTCAGAGCGGTTCTGTCAACAGGGATGCCTGTCGGCTTCTACTAATTTATGAATGAAGCCACGTCTCCCCTGACAGTAGAGCAGATACTGTACTCTCTCTTTTCCAGAGAGAGACTTGTCTGCACCAGCTGAAAAGATCACCAATCTCCAAAGACAGCTCCCTCACAGGTCAGCATGGAATGAACTATAGCCGACATAAAGGAGAACAACTAGCAGGTATATGTGGCAGAGGCTACATTCACACACACCATTTTTGCTCTGTTTGTTCTGGTGCATTATTCTCTCTTTTTCTGATGCAAAACTGGATCATCTATTCAACGAAAACATACCAGAAAACGGATCATCGGTTTCTTATGTGTTATTGCTGCGTTTTGGGTGGTGTGTATTTTTTTGTTTCCATTTAGAATGGTTGCTATGGGAAAAGCAGATGAGAAAAACGCCACAGAACTAACAAACCCTTTTGTTGGACGGGTCACTTTTCTGCAAAAAAAACGGATCACACCACAAATTCCCAGTCTGAATGGCAAAAAGTGAAAACCCATTGACTTTGCTAGGATTCCATTTAAGTGATCCATACACTGCATTTTCACTCCAAAAACGGGTGCAAACAACGGATCAAAAAGTGTGTGTGTGAATGTAGCCGCAGAGAGTGGTTGCTGCTGGGATAACAGCTACATGTTTAATCCCAGCAGGATAGAAAGGAATCTTAACCCTTCAGCACTGAATGGAAGTAAATAAGCTCCTACTCAATATAAGTGAGGAGACACTAAAGAGGATCTGCGATGAGTTAAACAGGACCTGTCACCCCCCCCTGGTGCATTGCAAACTGAATGCAGCACTGAATGCAGCACGTCTGCTGCATTCAGGGAAGGGGTCCCCCATGTCTCTAGACTCCCTGTAACCTTCAAAAAAGATTTTAGAAACCTAACAGTTAAGAGGTCATCTGGGTGGGATCTTATTAAAAGGTCCTCGCTGCTGGCACAATCCTCCCTGCCTTCTCCTTGTGTGTTCCGCCCCCCCTATGTGTCTGCCGCCTCCTCTTCTTCTGGGTCTGCCCTCCTCTTCAGCTCCTGCTCCTTGTGACCTCAGGAGCAAAAGAGGAGGGCAGACCCAACAGAAGAGGAGACGGAGGCAGACACACAGAAGGGGCGAAATACACAAGGAGGAGGCAGGGAGGATTATGCCAGCAACGAGGACCTCTTATTAAGATCCCACCCAGACGACCTCTTAACTGTAAGGTTTCTAAAGACTTTTTTAAAGCTTACAGGGGGGCTAGAGACATGGGGGACCCCTTCCCTGAATGCAGCAGACATGCTACATTCAGTGCTGCATTTAGTTTGCCATGCACCAGGGGGTTGACAGGACCTCGTTAAATATTCCAATCTTCTGAACTGAGATCCCCTGATGTATCATCAGGCCATTATTCACTCGTGACACTGGTCCTTAAAGGGTTAAAATACTTATAGAATATACTGTATTTTACTTAAAAAACATTATCTACTGTCAGGGAGAAATATGATATATGATATTCCAGGTTTTGCCGAGTACAAAATTAGGGTTCCAATTCTTTATATATAGGACAAAATTGGCGCTCTCCAACATTTTGCAAATAAATGAATATTTACTTTCAGATGATCCAAAATAAGACTGGAGATTTCAGTTCTAACTTCGGACATTCCTCACACTCACAGATTGCTGTTAGTGTACACAAAAATGTGTTGGTCCTTAGACCTTGTATGATAGAACGGTGTGAAGAAGGCAACCTCAGCTACAGCAGTAGGACGTTCGTTGGGGGATTGGCTAACAAAATTGCCTGTACTTTAATAAAATACTTGGAGAATATATTATATTCTAATTTCAAAACATACTTTACTACTATTTACTGCTAAAGGGTTTATTCTTAAAACAGTATTGGGAACTGTATGTAAAATTTCAGAATATTCTCAAGCCATAAATTTCTAACTTTACATTTCTATCGGCTATTTTTTATTTTGTGAACATTTTGTTTTCCTGGTCTTGATTCATTTCCGTCTTCTCTCAGTCACTTTGACAATTCTCATGGGTACATTTTTCAGTGTGCCTGTCACCAGTGTAACGACCAGGGTTAGGTAAGAGCAGACACTTGGCTAGGAGGCCATCCAATTTTGAATGATAGGGGGTCAATTTGTTCAAGAAACAAAAATTACCTCTTTAAAAATTTGCCTCATCTTCTCTGCACTGCATGTGTGCGACTGACTGCAAGGATAGTAAGACTTAATTGTGTAGCAGAGCTGACAAGTGCTGCAGAGCAGCTCTTATTCAAAGTAATAAAAGCTGGTTTGTGATACCCAGCAGAGGACACTACACATTGAATGGAGCTGCTCTTTTCAACTCCATTTAACGTGTTTACATCTAGCCGCTGCCAGAACAAATAACAGCTGATTTGTGAGGATGCCATGTGTCAGCCCACTAGGAATCTCATATCAATTACCTATTGTAAGGCACATAGAGGTGTGAGAGTGGTGATGTGGACACACTGGACCACTGAAGTGGACATTGACCTGTAGACAGGAACAGGTAGGAGATGCCGGTTGTGATTAAGCAAAGGACTTTTAATTAGAGATCTTTCCAGTGCAGCAAGGAACAATCCACATGGATGAATCACAGTCTATGAGGAGCTTGCACGGAGCTCAGGGCTGTGAGGCTACTTGGAGACAATCCAGGAGACAAGATGCCGGAGGTGGAGACGCAGCACTCGGGCTGATGGAATGGGCACAGTAGATGTTGTAACCTCTGGATAGGCTCATACAGGTGTAACAGGCTGCGAGGCAACATGGCGAATGCACCGCATAATGGACAGGTGGCGTATTGGCGAGATGGTCTGCAGGTACACGTGGCAGGATTTAGGATGAGACAAGAGATAGATGCAATGGATAATGCCAAGATGAATACCAAGGCAGTGATCGGGACAGGGACCTGAGGGAAAGCAACACTACTAGGGACAGGCAGTGTTACTCAGGCACCTCTCTTAAGGGGAGGTGCCATATATATATGTAGCAAGTCAGAAGCGGCAATTAGGGGAAAAGAGTGTCAGGTGTATTGGCCCTTTAAATCTGGGAAGTGGGTGAAGCGCATCTCTTAAGCACACTTCCGGAGGTTCTGTAGGCAGGATGCAGGCCTCGGAGGCAGAAGGAGATGGAGAAAGTGCAGGAGGATGGCGTGTGACCGCTGGCAGAGTGAGTAAGGGGATGTGGGAGCTGCATAGGGTAATGAGGAGACAGCAGGGAACCGCATGATGGGCATCAGTCTTCCTGCTCAGTGGAGATTAGCCCCACGGTAGTGGGTAGGCAAACGGAGCGCCCTCAGCTACGTGTTGGCCACCTACCTCCCAGTCCAGAAGAGGTTGGTCCCGCAGCATGGGGTGTAACAGTACCCACCCGTTATGCCTCTTCATTCTCCCACTTTTCTGAACTTTTTGAGTAGACGAGGTGTATGATATTCTCCTCAAGTTCCCACGTTCTCTCCTCAGGACCAAAACCTTTCTAGTCCACCAGAAACAGAGTCCTGTTGCCTCTCTTCTCTCTTCTTCACCGCCAAGATGTCCTGTACTTCATATATATCATCAGAGGTGACAGAAGTAGGAGAAGTCCCTGGATCATGAAAAAATGGACTAAGAACCACCGGCTTTCGGAGGGAAACATGGAAGGAGTTGTGTATGCACAAGGAGCATGACAGTTCAAGGCTATAAGACACCTCATTTATTCCCTGAAGAACCTTGAAGGGACCTATGAAGTGAGAACCAAGCTTGATGGAAGGCACTTTGAGGTGAACATACTTAGAAGAGAGCCACACCTTGTCACTGGGACGAAAGAGTGGAGAATCTAGATGTCTCTTATCCATGTGCCTCTTCATTCTACTAGCTGCTTAGTTCAAGGAGATCTCTATTTCCACCCATATTCGAGAATAGTCCCCGGCAAGAGACTCAGCCACTGGGTTGTCCGAAGGGAGCGTAACAGGAGTAGGGACTTAAGGATGCTGTCCGTATATGATGAAGAAAGGAGATTTCTCAGAGGACTCGCTGATGTGGTTATTGTAAGAAAACTCCGCCCAGGACAGCAGTGTGTCTGTGTGTGTGTGTGTTGGGGGGCTGTACAGGGGGCAGTGTGACTGGGTGTGGTGGGGGCTGTAAAGGGGACAGTGTGACTGGGTGTGGGGGGGCTGTACAGTGGGTAATATTTCTGTGTGTTCGTGGTGGGGTGCTGTACAGGGGGAAGTGTGACTGGATGAAGGGGGGCTGTACAGAGGGCAGTGTGTGGGGGCTATACAGGGGGCAATGTGATGGTGTGGGGGGGCTGTACAGTGGGCAGTGTGTCAGTGTGTGGGGGGCTGTACAGGGGGCAGTGTGACTGGGTGTGTGTGGGCTGTACAGTGGGTAATGTGTCTGTGTTTGTGGCCGGGTGCTGTACAGGGGGCAGTGTGACTGGGTGTGGAGGGGCTGTACAATGTGCAGTGGGTCTGTGTGTGGGGGGCTGTACAGTGGGCAGTGTGAATAGGTGTGGGGGCTGTACAGTGGGCAGTGTGTGGGGGGGCTGTACAGGGGGCAATGTGATGGTGTGGGGGCTATACAGTGGGCAGTGTGTCTGTGTGTGGAGGGGCTGTACAGTGGGCAGTGCAGTGTGACTGGGTGTGGGGGTGCTGTACAGTGGGCAGTGTGACTGTGTGTGGGGGGAGGGCTGTACAGAGGGCAGTGTGACTGGGTGAGTGGGGCAGGTTGTACAGGGGCAGTGTGTCTGTCTGGGGTGGATGTATGCTGTATTTAGGGCTATGAGGCTACATTATTGCGTTATACTATATGAAGGGCTGTGATGCTCCGATATATGATATGAAGGGTTGTGATGCTGCATTATATTATCTGGAGGGCTGTGACGCTGCATATTATCTGGAGGGCTGTGACACTACATTATATTATATGAAGGACTGTGACGCTGCATTATATTATCTGGAGGACTGTGACGCTACATTATATTATCTCGAGGGCTATGACGCTGCATTATATTATCTGGAGGGCTATGACGCTTCATTATATTATCTGGAGGACTATGAAGCTGCATTATATTATATGAAGGGCTGTGTCGCTGCTTTATATTATATGAAGGGCTGTGATGCTGCATTATATTATCTGGAGGGTGGATGTATGCTGTATGGAGGGCTATGAGGCTACATTATTGCATTATACTACATGAAGGGCTGTGATGCTCTGATATATGATATGAAGGGTTGTGATGCTGCATTATATTATCTGGAGGGCTGTGACGCTGCATATTATCTCGAGGGCTGTGACACTACATTATATTATATGAAGGACTGTGACGCTGCATTATATTATCTGGAGGGCTGTGACGCTACATTATATTATCTCGAGGGCTATGACGCTGCATTATATTATCTGGAGGGCTATGACGCTTCATTATATTATCTGGAGGACTATGACGCTGCATTATATTATATGAAGGGCTGTGTTGCTGCATTATATTATATGAAGAGCTGTGATGCTGCATTATATTATCTGGAGGGCTATGAAGGCGGAATTTTATTTGGAGGGCTATGACACTGCATTATATTATCTGTAGGGCTATAAGGCTGCATTATATTATATGGAGGGCTATGAGGTGGCATTATATTATATGGAGGGGTATAAGGCGGCATTATAGTATATGATGGGTTATGAGTCTGCATTATATTATATGGATGGCTATGAGGCTGCATTATTCTATGTGGAAGGATATGAGGCTGCATTTTACTACATGGAGGGCTATGAGGCTGCATTATACTATAATAGAGGACCATATATACCGGGATAAGGGCATATTCCAGGAGGAAGACCATATATAACTGGATGAGGGACATTAATACATAATGAAGGGGAGAGGGGTCAATTCGTGAGTCTTTATAGGATTTAGAACATTACATGGGGCCCATACATCTGACCAATGTGGGCGCATGTAGGAAGGCAGAGGGGCCAGGTCCAAATTTCGCATCAAGACTCTCCGGACTCAAGTTACACCACTACAGGTGTGTACTAGAAAACATAGCTATTATTGATGTGTCTAGTCTTAGAAACAAGTGTGCTCTTAAACATAATTAGTATAAAAGTATATCTCAAGCACATGTAGTACTGATGGCCTTAATAGCCTTAATTAAAGAGGAACTGTCATTCCCTTGGTGCTTTCCATAGTGAAAGCACCACTGAATGTAGCGTGTATGCTGCATTCAGGGAAGGGGTCTCCCATGTCTCTACCCCCCCTGTAACCTGTAAAAAAAACTTTTGAAAGTTTTAAGATAAGACGTCCGGAGGGACTTACTAATTTCTCATTCCTCACTGTTCACGGGGTCTACCCCGCCTCCTGCTTCTCTGTGCCGCCTCCTGCCTGTGTGGGTCTCCCATCCTCGCTTGCGCGTGCGCCTCAGCATCTGAATTCATGCAGGCGCACAGTGAGGAATTGGTAGGAGCGGGTCCTGGCTGCTTGAACGGCGCATGCGCGGGCACATCAGAGCCCGCCCTGCTAAGACAATGCTGTATGCATGCAGCAGTGCAGCAATCTGGAGCTGATGTTCCCGGACATGCGCTGTTCCAGCAGCTGGGACCCGCTCCTACCAATTCTTCGCTGTGCACCTTCATGAATTCAGATGCTGAGGAGTAGGCGAGGACGGGAGACCCACACAGGCAGGAGGCGGCACAGAGAGGCAGGAGGTGGAAGGAACAGAGAGGCAGGGGGTGGGAGGACCCTGTGAACAGCGAGAAATGAGAAATTAGTAAGTCCCTCCAGATGTCTTGTCTTAAAACTTTCAAAAGTGTTTTTTACAGGTTACAGGGGGGGTAGGGACATGGGAGACCCCTTCCCTGAATGCAGCATACACACTGCATTCAGTGGTGCTTTCACTTTGGAAAGCACCAGGGGGATGACAGGCCCTCTTTAAATGTCATTTTGTTGTCATATCAATCACTGTCAGACTGGGATACCAAGCAGGGCCGCACTGTCCATTGGACAATGTGAGCCCTCAGGCTCAGGCGGCAAGGAGGCAGAGGGAGCGGCAGTGCTGAAGGGGGCGTCGCCTGTTGCTCCACTCAGCTCGCAAGGATGGAAGATACAACAGCCCGCCTAAATCGGTGTCTGCAGCTGATAGTACCCCCCCAGTTCCTCAACCGCGGGTGCCGCTGATAGCACCCTCACCTGCGGCTCAGGCGGCAGGGTGGCTTGGTGCACCCCTGATACCAAGGATGTACCATTTTGAATATGTGTGCCCATTATACTGCTGCATGCAAAAATAACCTGATCACAGTACACACATTTACTTACGCTTCTATGTAACAATAAATTCAGTACTTTATTTAACGCTTTCATCATCCAACGATGTTCTGGTTTTTGTTTTTCCCTCCCCTTCTTCCAACAGTCATAACTTTTTTATATTTCCATCAGTATAGACATACCAGGGCTTGTTTTTTGTGGCACGAGCTGTGCTCTTGAATGAAATTAGTCATTTAACCACATAGTGTACTAGAAAATGGGTAAAAATGCCAAGTGCGATGAAGTTGCAAAAAAAGTGCAATTCCACAATTATGTTTGGATCTTTTATTGATCATGGCCATTGAATGGTAAATCTGATATGTCAGTGTGATTTCTCAGGTACGTTCAAGTACATAGGTATATGTATGGTTAAAGTGTAAGGCTGCCTTCAGACTTGTGTTCGCTTCCGCAGCGTCTTGCGGCGGGCGAACGCAAGCTGAGCGCAAGCACCGCCCATCCATATGTTTATTACGATGATGCCCTCGGCTGCGGATTGCCGTGCACCCCCATTGACTTCCGTGTGTGATTTATACGCATGCGGATGCTTGCGTACAAATCATACATTCTCGTCCACACCCTGAACGTGAAGGAGAATTGCCTGATTTGGGGTGGAAGGTGTTGTGTGTACCTGATGTGGAAATCCTTCCCTGCTCCAAGTGTTCCTGTGGCAACCCAACCGTGGAGTGGGGTGCCACACAGACATATGTTCATTCTCAGTCAGATCCGTCTCCATACTGAATACAGGTATGTAACCATATAAGGGTGGAGGCCTACACAGTGTGTGAGCTCCTGAATGCAGCTGATGAGGTGACAATGTATCAGATTACCTCAGGCTACTGCCCAGTGCTGAGCAACGTCAGAATGTAAGGATCACTGCAAACTTCTCTCCCCTTTCCTTGGAGCATGCTTCTCTGATCTGTCATCTGGCTCCTTCTCTGCTGGCAGATAGCACTGCCCACAATCTCTGATCTATTAGCTTCTGGCCACGCCCATACAGTCATAAAATGTAGTGTTTAAAAGCGCACACAAAAAAAGTTGAGAAAATAAGTCATATGGCATTATCTAAGCTGCTATGTGACCCATCATTAACAACCGCTGCAGTAATTTTTCTTTTTTTTTTTTTCAATGAAATTACATTTACATTTTAAGAAGTGAAAAAAATGTAGACGTTTGGAGAAAAAATGTTTTGCTTTTGGCGCCATTGTCCAAGAGCCACAAAATTTTTGGGGGGATCTGGGCAAGTGATGGCTTATTTTTTGCGTCCTGAGCTGCCATTTTTACTCATACCATTTTGGGTAGATGTGATGTTTTGATCGCCTGTTAATACATTTTATGGCAGAGTTGCAGTGGCCAAAAAAAATGTAAATCTCTTGTTTTTAAAGGAAACCTGACCCCTCCAAATCACCCCTAACCCTATTAATACCTGTCACTGCACCATGACATATCATTATTAGTGCCCCTTTTCTATAAAAAAATGCGCCTATCGGGGCGTGATAATGAGCAGCTAAGGAGGGCTTATGGTGGGTTTACACTCTCCAACGTCGGTCCGTTATTGGATCCGACGGCGCGGGAGCGCGCTTTTTCTGGCCGGATTTCAAAGAATCGCATCGGAGGTTTACACAGCGCGGTATCGGGATACAACGTCTCTACGATGTGTACGCCCCCCTTGTATGGCCGACCCAGGAACGACCATTTAACATGGGAGTGAATGGGGGACGTTGTACTGCACATTGTAGTTGGGCTGTCACACAGCACGATCCGGCACCAATCTGCATCCGATATCGGGCCGTTGAATAGCACGCTCATTAGATCCCCGATATCAGTTTGACATCGTTCGTGCATCGTATTGGACATTTATACCATACAACGCACGAACGATATTGGGTCCAACGCACGAACCACGTGACTTTTGGTCGGAGTTGGGCGCCGATATCGGGACGTGTAAACCCACCATTAGAGTCTCACAGGGAACGACCTGTGAGACTTATTCAGGGCCAAGAAGTCGCACATATGTAAGTGCATAATGTTGATTTTTGCAATGTTACAGAACGCATTTTTTATAGAAAAGGACCGCTAATAATGATATGTCATGGTGCAGGGACAGGTTCCCTTTAATTTTTTATTCTTGTTTTTAACTGATCTGATTACTTTGTTTTATAGTTTGATAGATTGGACATTTCTGAAGACAATAATCTAATATATAAAGCTGAATGTGTGTGTGTGTGTGTGTGTGTGTGTGTGTGTATCCGGGATTGGCATCTACACCGTCGCAACTACAGCCACAAACTTTTGCACAGTCACACGTCTGGACCCCGAGAGCGTCATAGGCTATGTTGTGAGGC
>JARQOC010000004.1:222912530-223091178 GCA_033576535.1 Allobates femoralis | reverse complement strand
GGTTGTTAGGGAGCTCAGGGCACAGAGACAGGTGGGTGTCAGGAAATGACCCATCTCCCCGCTCCTTACCGCTAGAGCCTTCCTTCCTTTCCACTCCCGTTGTTACCTCTGAAGCTGGAGGTTTCCTTGTCTGAGTGTGACATCAGGACTGGTTCTAAAATTAGTATTAGGGACAGTTAGTCTGGAAAAATCCATTAAATGGTTTTTCAATTCACAAAACACTGCTACTTCAGAACTTTGTCAAACGGGTAATGGTGGATTTCATGCTCCATGTGGGGGTACTTCACTCTGAATCCATTTCCAGTTTTGTCTTGGATAATTTACGTGTTGGCATGGTACTGGGGCTTCTATGGCTGCTTATTCACAATCCTGTTATTAATTGGCATCAGAGATAAGGAGATTAAGTGGAGCCTCTATTGTCATGAGAAGTGTTTAAATCCTGTACAAATATGCTCCGCCAGGCTGGAGGGTCTGCCTTCAGAGATGTGTACTGAGGAAAAGAAACGGAGATACCACCTCCCCATCGTCGATATGGTTGTGCTATTAAAGGGAACCTGTCATGTCCTTTTTTGTTTTTAAACTGCCCCTAATGGTATTTAGCTCATTAACTGTGCATCATTAACCTGGTTTGAAAAGAAAAAAAAATCTATTTAACATAATAAAGTATTGTAATATATTAACATAACTTAAGGACCTGCAGAAATTCACTAATGCTGTAGAAGGACCTGTGGTGATGTCAGAACCATGTGACCATAATGTGGGGTGCTAAGCAGGCCTGACGTGAAAGACCTATTGAGTTTATCTCCACCTATTATGGTCAAATAGTCCTGACATTACCACAGGGCCTGTAGGTCCTGCAGAGATGTAATTTAATTACAATGCAGGGCGCATGACGAAATAAAAAAAAAAATGATTAATGAACTTGTGTGACAATAAGCAAAAGTGCCACCCCTATGACTGAAGTCAGGTGTGTGTGGGCAGTCACCTCAGCATATAAAGTCTTTTTTAAGATAAATACGTGGACTTTGATTTTAGAAAACCATGTCAGTGATGCACATGGCACCATTTAAAACACATTGGGGATGTTTAAAGGGGTTATCTGGTCTAAACTGATAATTCTGCAATCACTCTATGTGACTGCAGACTTATCAATAATCCCAGTGCCTTTTCTGGGTGCTGCAAGGATTCGTCGCTTTTTAAAACTGGAAATAGACAGCAATTATGCAATATGCATATTCTTGGCAACAATGCAAATAGTGGGCATGGCCTTGATGAATAAAAATGTAAAAAGCGGGCATGTCCAACTAGTAGCTATTGCCGTCTACTGGGTGCAGTATTGCTCCATACACTTGTATTGAGCGAGGCTGCACCCACTAGTCCGGGGGTCTGGCTGAGTGTTCAGGAACATGCATACCCCATGACTGCGGTCTGTTCCCAGTTTTGAAACTGAATTCACTCAGTGCACAGTGCATGCGCTTTGAGGATTTTTATATCTGCAGTCACATAGAGTGACTGCAGAACTATCGTTTGAGACCGAGAATTTAATAGTACAAATCGACATGACAGGTTCCCTTTATCTTGTCGCTAATGCAAAATTACCTAAAGGTCACCTTTCCAATTTGTCTGGGTCTGAACACACCGCCATGAAAAATTATGTGAACAAAAGTTTTTGGAAAGGTCATATCCCTCCTTCCTTCTCCCCTGTAGCTGTTGGAGTTTTCTTTGTAAAACAGAAAGATGGTGGCCTCCATCCTTGCCTTGATTTCCAAGAACTGAGCTACAGTAAATCATGGTGAAGAATACATACCCACTTTCACTCATCCCTGACCTATATAATCAGCTTATGTAGGTTTAGTAATTTCTAAGCTAGACCCTAGAGGGTCTTACAATTTGATATACATCAAGAAGGTTGATAAGTGGAAAACAGTGTTTATGTCTAAGGCTGGCTTCACACTACGTTTTTTGGGATCCTGTTCTGTTTGTTTTTGAAACAAACAGAACAGGATCGTTTTTGCCTCCCACATATCTCTATTGTGCCAGATTGGCCATATTTGGTCATTCGGTTTTGTGTATTTGGTCCCAGATTCGTTTCTGTTCTGTTTTTCACCGATCCCAAAAATGAAGTCTGCATAATTTTTGGGCTCCGGTGACAAAACCGGATAGAAACGAATCCGGTCCAGTTCGGGACTGTTAACATTGGTGCCTATGGAGCCGGATCTAGGAAAAAACAGAATTGTTTCCCATATCTGGTACCAGGGTACAGAGCATGCTCAGAACAAGAACACTGCTCTGTACCTGTGGTATATGTGTGTAATTTCATTTTAGCAGTTTATCTATATACACTACTAAAGTGAAATTAAGTCAATGGATGGTTAAAAATAAAAAAAATAATAAATTCTCACCTATCCACCGACTCCGAGTGTCCCGCGATGAATTCATCTCCAAAGGCAAAAGGACCTGTGCATCAGCTGACCGGAAAGGGCGGGGCAACCCGATCAGCTGATAGGTCATATGACCGCATCAGCGCAGTTTAAAGCTTTAAAACTGCGCTCATGTGATCATGTGACCCATCAGCTGATTGGGTTGCCCTGCCCCTTCCCGATCAGCTGATGCACAGGTCCTTTTGCCTTTGAAGATGAATTCATCGCGGGACACTCGGAGTCGGCGGATAGGTGAGAATTTATTATTTTTAACCAACCATTGACTTAATTTCGCTTTAGCAGTGTATGTAGTGTGAGGTGGCGAGGGGTCGCATAATTGATGGGAGGTATGTGTCACAGAGATGCCTGTTATCTGTGACATAAGCCGGAGTATTATTCTCTAGTGCACGTTTGCACTGGGAGTCTTACTTATACATACAATACAAGGGTCTTGCTTATGGGTACTGTGAGAGACAGGCGGGTCCAGTACCCACATACCTCACCACTGGGTGTGGTTGCAGGCTATAAACTGTAGCCTGGTGTGAAGCAGGGCAGTCTGTGCTAGGAGGGGCTGAGAGTAGCCTCCTGTGTGTGAAGACTCCAGGACAGGCTGAATGCTGGTCACTGACTCCTTTAAAGCAATGGTTTTCTGTTTGTTTTGCCTGCACTTAAAGGCTGCCAGTTTTGCATTTTTCTGTTATTGGTTTATGGAGTGAATAAACCGTTTTGGACTATAACTTTGTGAAGACGCTGCCTCTTGTTGTTCTCCTGACGCCCGCAAGCGAGTCACCCTATCACAGTAGATACACTGCTAAAGTGAAGGTGGACATTGCCGACAGCACTTGTCTAACTCGGCTCCCCCCTGCTCTTTCTGTGTCTGGATCCCGGAGCCGGACCCAGAAATGGCACCCGGAGTTACCTATCGAGTGCTGTTGGTTCCTGTTCATGGGGCCCTGCAAAAAACAGGATCCCCACGAACAGGAAGAAAAATTAGTGTGAAGCCAGCCTAATGGTTTATTTTAAAATCTTGTAATGTCATCAGCAATTTTTCAAAACATTATGAATTATATCTTTTCTGATTGCATTGGACGATTTGTTGTGCTTTACCGTGATTATATTTAAATTTTTTCCCCTGACTTTGATTCTCAACAGGAACATATCTGTGTAGTATTACAAATGTAGAGGGAGAGTTCTCTGCTAAAATTGGAAAATTAATTTTTTCTCTTCTGGAAATCGCATTCCTAGGGTTAATTTTATCAGCTAATAGTGTAGTGATGGATCTTGACATGGTACAAGCCATAATAGATTGAGTTCAACCTGAAAGCATTGCAACATTTTCTAGGATTTGCCAACTATTATAGAAAAATTAGATTAAAAGTTTTTCTAAGACTCCTAAACCTCTTGCTGTCCACACACGTGAGGAAGCAGATCTCAAGGTTTGGTCACCAAATGATATTAGGGTTTTTGAAAAAATGAAAGAGTGTCTCATGACTGCTCCTGCTTTGAGCGAACCCAGTCTCGAAGAACCATTCATTGTGGAGGTGAACACTTTGGAGGTCAAGGTAGGGTCTGTTTTATCTCATGGTTCAAATACTCTGATCAATTTGCAACCTTCTGCATTTTATTTGAATTTTTTTCCACTGCTGAAAGAAATTATGATGTGGAGAAGTATGAGTTTAATTCTGCTAAATTGGCATTTGAGGAATGGAAACATCTTTTGGATGGGCAGTTCATGAAGTTACTATGTTCACCGACCGTAAGAATTTTGCACTCCTGAATCAGCTAAATGACTGACTCTTAAACAAGTCATATAGTCCTTATTATTCTCTCTATTCATTTTCTCATTCACATTCAGGCCAGGGTCCAAGGCTGAAGCATTATCACACAGTCTAAAATTCAGTTTCTCCTTAAGAACCTCCATTCTTCATTCTCCCTAAGGGCATTGTGATGTCTGTGGCATCTTTGTAGTTAGAACAGAGATAGCCTGTTGGAACAGAGTTGTGTCTGTTGCAGGAGTTTTAGGATTACATCTTGAGTGGTCATCCAGGGGTAAAGGCTAAGCAGAAAGCTGTTGCTTTTCTATTTTGGTGGCTGTCTATGAAAAACGATATTAAAGATTTTGTATCTGCCAGACGGCCAGGGAATTGGAACCACTGCCAATTCTATAAAGACCGTGGACTCATCTGTTCATGGATTTAATCGCTAATTTGCCTCTGGTGGGAAAACTGTTATTTCGGTGGTGTTTGATCAATTCAGTAAACAGGCTCATCCCTTTGTCAGGGATACCTACTGCAGACATATTCTCTCCAGGTTGGTAATTTGTCACATTGTAATGGCCCCTTTACACGCAGCTACAGGTAACAGGTTTTCCACAGGTAACTTACTGGCTGCAGTGAAATCATGGAGACATGGTTCTATCTTGTTGCTGTGTACAAATGGAACTATGTCTCCATGATTTCACTTCAGCCAGTAAGTTACCTGTGGAAAACCTGTTACCTGTAGCTGCGTGTAAAGGGGCCATGAGATTGCATGGAATTCATTTTAAACCCTTAACAACCCATGACGTTATACAACATCATGAGCCGGTTACCGATGTTTGAGCTCATCAGCTGAGATATCAGGCTTCTAGCACCGATCGGATCCGGGATCCGATCAGTGCTGTTAACCCTTTGGATCCCTCTGTCAATTACTGACGGCGGGAACCAAAGCCGCCACGGCCGGAGATCCTGCGATAATATTGCGAGATCTCCGTCGCTCACGTGACAGCCGGGGTCCTGGCTTAACCCCAGAAGCTGTCACGGAGCAGTTCCTGTGAGTGATTGGCAAGCACTGCCAACCACTCACAGTGCACAATTCTGAAAGATCCGGATGTGTTGCAGCTCATCAGGATCTGTCAGAAGCGATTGGACCCTGCAGCAGTGTGTCTCCCTATGGGACTGTGTAAAAGTAAGAATGAGTTAAAAAATAAAGTTTTTATAAACGTGTAAAAAAAAAAACATAGAAGTTCAAATCTCACACCCTTTTTCCCTACTCAAAATAAAAGTATTAAAAAAAAAAGTACACATACTTGGTATCTCCTCATTTAGAAACACCTGATCTATCAATATATACAATCAATTAATGAGAGCCGTAAACTGCATAACGGAAAAAAGGTCCAAATGCCAAAATTACATTTTTTTGGTCGCCGCGACATTGCTATAAAATGCAATGACAGGCGATCAAAACAGCGCATCCACCCAAAAATGGTATCATTAGAAACGTCAGCTCAAGACACAAATAATAAGCCATCACACAGCCCCAGATCCCGAAAAATGAGAACGCTACGGGTCGCAGAACATGGCGCAAAAAGTGTGAATCTTTTTTTTTCTTCAAATATCTGAATTTTTTTTCACCACTTAGATACCAGTAAAAGTATACATGTTTGGTATCTATGAACTTGTACCTACCTGAGGAATCACACTGTCACATTGGTTTCACCATATAGTGAACAGGGTAACTAAAAAACACAAAAAAACAAATGTGTAATTGCACTTTTATTGCAATTTCACTACACTTGCAATTTTTTTTCCCATTTCCCTGTACAACTATATGGTAAAATTAATGATTGCATCTGAAAGTATGTCTCACAAAAAACAAGCCCTCATATGTCTATATTGATGGAAAAATAAAAACATTATGGCTCTTGGAATCAGGGGAGCAAATAACAAAAATGAAAAACGAAAAATTCCTGGGTCATGTAGGGGTATTGTGTCTGATAGGAGAGTGCAATATGTCTCCAAATTCTGGAGATCTTTTTGTAAGAAATTGGAGATTGACTTGTAATTTTCCCCTGTCTACGACACTGAAACTAACAGTCAGACAGAAAGGACAAATCCAATTCTTGCAAGAAATTTTGATGTGTTTTGTTGCAGCTAAGCAGAACTGATCTTAATTTTTACCGATTGATGAGTTCGTATGGTTTCTGTATCCATTTTGGTGAATATTCTGAATTAAATTCTGAATGTTCTGGGATGGAGGTCACCATACAGAAACTTATGGTACCGTCACACGCTGCAATCTCACCTGGCGATATGTGGCGATCTAACGTGCGCATGCACGTTTTTCATGGTCGCCTCAGATCGCCGATGGCGGCATCATCAACGCCGCAATATCGCCCTGAAGGTAAGGCGGTGTGTCACCTAGGAAATTGCCTCACCTACAGCGGAACCAATCTTGCCTCATTCCATCGCTGCTTCACATGCCGCAATTCCATGGGCAATGTGGGCGTACATGTTCATCGCGGCGAGGAGATAGGCATGCCACAGTGGTTTACACCACGCCCCATACACGTGTGGCACCCCAAGGGTTAATGTGCCACAGAAACAGCAACACAGGTTTACTCCCCACACAACACTACACTAGAAAGTGGGAGGAGCTTAGGTGGCACCTGCTAATGTTGTTTACCTCAGAGCAGGAGTGACAGTTAGTCAGTTGAGTGTTTAGTTAGAGTCGGGAGGGGAGTCGAGTTGGAGTGGAGGTCCTGAGAGGTCAGGGGGAAGGAGTCAGAATAACAGAGGAACACACCCGGGACAAGGAGTTACCCTGAACTCACCCCGGAGAGGCGCTTAGGACGGATACCGGATCCGATGCTGTGCCTGAGACAGACAGGACAGTGAATACTGGGATAGTGAAGATCCACCATCTTCACTGTACCATAGCAAAGCAACACGGAGGGGTCAGTGACACAGAGGACTCAAGTTGACTAGCAGATTGGTACCCGTGAGTGGAGACAGGGCCAGCAGTTCAGCTAAAAGCGACAGCAGGGCCACACACAAAGCGTAGAAGTAGGAAGCCGAGGACCCGGTCAGGGTGGGAGCAACCCGGCCCCGGTACAGACTCCGTGGACAATACTCTGCTTTACCAGTAAAGACTTGGAAAACGACAACAAACGTGAATGTGTGTGATCCTTGTGCTGAAACCCTACTTTCCCTCATAAACTGCCATTGCCTCCAGTCTCATCATCTTTACTACTACCTCTACTTTCCTGTAACATCTATAACAACCATCACAGACTTTAAGTACCACTGCCCCGAGGAACCAGGCTCTACCTGCGGGGAGCCGTTCCATCTACAGCTGCCAAACATCATCCCCGAGGTTCTGCAGCAGCGGTGGTCACCCTGACCACAACCCGTGGGTGGCATCACGACAAACCTAATCCCTTGTAAATACACCCCATTTACTTGTGCGAACCCGGGACACAGTCCGGACCAGGACCGCCGTGACATCCCCCAGCTGTACCCCGGTCCGGTACCGAGTACCCCGTCCCAGTGAGCTCCACAACCTGGCGTCACGAACAGGATCTACCGTGCCCGATACCGGGCATTGTGTACCGTGATAAGTCACCGTTTTGAATCAGCCGCAATTGCTGGGCGCGCGGCAAGCTGAATTTTAACTGCGCCACAGAGACTGTAAACTTGAAAATCCGCCATTACAGAGCGCACGACACACAGGAAGAAAAACCGCTCACCGCTCTGACGTCATCCGGAAGGTAAGAGAATCCCTGGTGCGCAGCGGAACCTTTGTGAGATATCCGGACGGAAGCGGAAGACAGGAGGGCAGACCTTAACTAAGGGGGCACAGGATGTCGCAGCCAGCGGTGCCAAGCAGCGGCGGAGCAGCCGGTGAGAATCCAGCGCCAGATCAAGGAGCAGCACCCAGCGGTGTTGCGGCGCAAGGAGCAGCGCCTATTATGCAGCTCCTGATGCCGTATACTCCAGGGGCAATGTGGCTGCCTCAATACTCCGGTGAGCCTAACACTCTTAATGACTTTATCAGCAAGATAAAAGATTACTATGTGATGTACCCCCTCACTGAAGCCCAACGTGTAGGAATGATTATTGGACAATTAATAGGCAATGCACAGCGGGAGGTCGCATCCTGGCTGGACACTGATAAGGACACTGTAGAGCATCTTATAGCTGGATTAAAAGCAGCATTTGAATCTACTGCTGATACCAGGGCTAAAATGAGGTTCTTTGCATGTCAACAAAAGCCTGAAGAGAGTGCCAGAGACTTTGCCTTGAATCTGCAGGAAGCACTCAAAGCACTTAAGCTAGCAGAACCTGCCTTAGCCCCGGGAGCTGACAAAATGTTAATTGACCAGTTCATAGAGGGTCTCTTATCCCCGTCCCACAGAGGACAGTTGAGTATGATGCTCATCCAGAATCCTAAAATGGCATTTGCGGAGTTAAAAGACAGAGCTATTCGTCTGCAGCAGGTAGAGGAGCCCGGAATCTGCAATCTATATAGGGCCCTGCAGCAGCACCTCAGCAACCGATAGCATCAGCGACATCTGCCATGTCAACTACTGCTGCTGAACACAGAGAGCCTATCTCTAATGAGGCCCTCAACCAAAAGCTAGATGCCCTGACAGACACCGTCATCTCAATGGTCAAGGTCATCAAGGAGCTGCGAGAGTCAAAGCCTGCACCCAAGATCAAGTTGCCGACCAGCAGAGAGGATGTCCCGTGGATGAGGCCCAGGAGATATCAAGCGACAAGAGGACGACCCAGCGATCGCTATCAGCCGGATGGACAGCCCATTTGCCGCCGTTGCCAGAAACCAGATCATTTTGCCCGAGAGTGTGCTTTAAACGGAGATTCCCTGGGCAAGCGGGCCGCTCCTCAGGTATGAACTCTAAAGGTCCTTCAGCCTGGTTTGACAGATTCGTGGGAGGACAGCCAGTGATCACTATCGTGTTGAATGGCATTCCCTTTAATGCCTTGTTGGATACCGGGTCCCAGATAACATCGATTCCACATGTTCTTTACAAAAGGTACTGGGCTGATTCAGACATTGATAGTGGTCCATCAGACTTTAAAATGAATGTATGGGCTAGTAATGGACAATTAATACCACAGGTTGGGTTCAGAGAAATGACCATTCAGATTGGAAAGGTAGAATTGCAGAACCAGGGTATTATAATTATAGATGTTGACCGGCGAGATCGTGAACCAGTAATGTTACTAGGAATCAATGTAATTGAAAAGTGTTTTTCCGAGGTAATTACTGTTTTGCAGCAGATCGCAGAGACTGCCGGAACCGGACAGCAGAGGCTTTTGCACAAAGAAATAAACGCTCTGATGTTAAAGCAGCAGGTAAAAATATCCGGAGGTGAAATCGGCAGTGTACGAGTAAGTGATCCAATACCCATTGTAATACCTCCCAAAACTGAAATGTTGGTCTGGTGTAGAGCTGCAATAGGCATCAAAGGGCAAGACTATCAAGCCCTGGTAGAACCCGTGTACTCAGACAGTAGACCTACTATACTCACAGCTAGAGGAGTGGTTGAGGTACACCGGGAAGAGTGCCATTACGCCTACTAAATTGCAGAGAGGATGAGATCACATTACCAAGGTATGCTACCATGGCTAAGTTGTACACGGTTAATAATAACAACATCACAGCAGTCGAGCCCTTGGATCCGTCAAGTCAGGCGAATGACAATGGCTCAAGGGAAAAGCTGGAGGATTGGTGCCAAAAGCTACATGTAGGTACCAGTTCTACACCTTCCCATCAAAAGCATGGAGTATACCGGGTAGTGAAAGAATATGAGCGGATATTCAGCAAACACCCGTTAGACTTTGGGCAAATCAAAGGGGTAGAGCACACTATACCCACAGGTAACCATCAGCCTATAAAAGAGAGGTATAGACCATTACCACCCACTCACTACCAAACCACCAAAGACATGCTCAGAGAAATGAAATCTGCAGGGGTAATAAGAGACAGTTGTAGCCCCTGGGCAGCACCTCTAGTGTTAGTTAAAAAGAAGGATGGGACCATGAGAATGCGCGTAGATTACCGGCAGATTAACCGCATCACACATAAGGACGCATACCCATTACCTAGGATTGAGGAGTCATTAGCTGCATTAAAATCTGCTAACTACTTTTCCACCATTGATCTGACTAGTGGGTACTGGCAGGTTCCTGTGGCCGAAGCCGACAAAGAGAAGACAGCGTTTACTATGCCGATGGGCCTCTGTGAGTTCAATTGTAAGCCGTTCGGACTCCGCAACGCACCCGGAACCTTCCAACGCCTCATGGAGAGCTGCCTAGGACACAAGAACTTTGAAACTGTCCTCCTGTACCTAGATGACGTCATAGTCTACTCCAAGACGTATGAGCAACAGCTACAAGACCTGGCAGAAGTGTTCGAAGCCTTGTCCAAATATGGCATGAAAATCAAGCCATCTAAATGTCACCTTCTCAAACCAAAGGTACAGTACCTGGGACATGTCGTGAGTTCAGAGGGAGTAGCACCGGATCCTGATAAAGTCCCAGTGATAAGGGATTGGCCAAGACCTACGAACGTGAAAGAAGTGAGGCAATTCCTGGGCCTGGTAGGCTATTATAGAAGATTTATCAGTGGATTCACGAAGCTAGCAGCTCCTCTACAAGACATCCTGGTAGGACAATCAAGAAAGTCTTCAACCCGTAATCCTCCTTTACGGTGGGGTGAAGAGAAGGAAGACTCCTTCAACAAGCTGAAGTGTGCACTGACGGGAGAAGAGATTCTGGCATATCCTAATTACCATCAACCATTCATTCTATACACGGATTCCAGCAACGTGGGACTGGGAGCAGTGTTGTCGCAGAAGCAAGGAGGCAAAGAGAGAGTTATTGCCTTTGCAAGTAGGAAGCTCTGGCCTACAGAAAGAAATCCCGAGAACTACAGCTCCTTCAAATTAGAACTACTGGCAGTAGTTTGGGCTGTAACTGAACGTTTCAAACACTATCTGGCAGCTGCAGAATTCACCATCTACACGGATAACAACCCGTTGACCCACCTGTATTCAGCAAAATTAGGTGCATTGGAGCAGCGATGGATAGCCCAGCTGTCTAACTACAATTTTGTCATCAAATATAGGGCAGGCCGCAAGAACGGGAACGCAGATGCCTTATCCCGGATGCACACCTGAAAGACGTGGAAGAGGAACCGGAGGGGTTGGAAGAAATTGAACTACCGGCCTTTCATCGTTCAAAGGTAGACAAGTATCAACCCCGGCATCTACCAAAGAGAACAACAGGCAAGTCTTAACCCGTTAGCACACCATGGATGGGCTGATACCCAAGATAGTGATCCAGCTGTGAAGCTAGTGAAAGAACTGCTTACACAACAAGGTGTGTACCCTAACGAGAACACCCCGGCAGAGACCCAACAACTCTGGAAGAGAGAGGCAAGTTGTTCCTGTATCAAAGGAAGCTCTGCAGAAGGCATACCAATCCAAAAACACATGAATTGGTCTGGCAGACAATCGTACCCAAGCGAGACGTCAAAATGGTCTTGGAAGCCTACCACGACGGTGCAGGTCATTTCGGATGGAAGAAGATGGAATTGCTCCTAAGAGAGAGATTCTATTGGGTTGGCATGAGAAAATCAATTGAAGATTGGTGCAGAAAATGTGGCCCATGCAACCTCAGAAGAAGAGATCAGCAGAGAGCCCCACTCCAGTCCATAGTAACCAAGCAACCACTAGAGTTAGTTGCATTAGACCACGTCAAGTTGTCACCAAGCCTGTCAGGCTATGTCTATGCCTTAACCATCGTGGACCATTACTCACGCTTCTTAGTGGTGGTACCCGTCAAGGACCTGACAGCGAAGACGGCAGCAAGAGCATTTCAGACCCATTTCTGTAGACCGCATGGTTACCCGGAACAAGTCCTTGCAGATCAAGGTCCAGCCTTTGAATCAGAGATTTTCCAAGAATTCTGCAATATGTACGGCTGTAAGAAGATCCGCACGACAGCGTACCATCCCCAAACAAATGTCTTATGCGAGAAGATGAACCATATTGTAATAGACCTATTGAAAACATTACCAAAATCTGAGAGAAATCAATGGCCAGATAAATTACCTGATTTGGTAGACTTATACAACCATGTTCCAGTGAGTTCTACAAACTGCACCCCAGCCTATCTTATGCGTGCAAGACCCGGCAAGCTACCAATTGACTTAGATATGGTAATCGTGAAACCAGACGCAGAAGTTGAAGAATCCAATTGGGTTACCCTACGTCAGCAACAGTATTGCCTAGTACAAGAGTGCGTAGAGAAAAATCTTCAGCAAGCTAGAGCAAGACAAGAGAGAATCTATAACCAAAGTGCTCAAGCAACTCCATTACAACCCGGTGAGCAAGTTCTCAAAAGAAAGAGACGCACTAACAAATTGGATAATCAGTGGGAAACCATCCCATACACAGTCTTACCATCCAATTTAGACAATGCTAAAATGTGTCTAATAAGCAAAGATGAAGGAAGAACTTCAGTAGTTGTGTCCAGAGACCATCTCAAACCGTGTCCTGAAACCCTGAAGACACCAGAAGTAATAGTACCCGTACAGGTCCAACCTGTCAAAGAGAAGGAAGATGAAGTATTTCATACGGTGCTAGGAGATTATCCCAAAACATGGCCAAATTACTACGGAGCAGTTGTAGTCCCAATGATTGCTTTCCCTCCAATGGTGGAACCAACACCAGAACCCGTACTACCCGAAGAAGTCCCAAGTCCTGAAGAACTGGAAGTAGAACCCGTAGAGGAAGAATCAATTCCTGGTCCCAGTGAGCTTGCCAGTCCTACAGTCAGATCTTCATCTTCTATAGTACCAAACACTACAAGTAGGTACATGCCCACCAGCACCCATAGGCTACATGCAAGTAGTATACCCGTTTTACGCAGATCAGAGCATAGTACCAGAGGTCAGTTACCAGCTAGGTACGTTGATTAAAAGGTCAAATTAACTGTAAAATGTAAATATGTTTGTTTAAATATAAATTAAACCCGGTAGATAGTGTCCACGAGGGTGGAGGAACTGGATTAACCCCCATGTACATTAAGTTAGGGAAATAAAGTACCTGGGGGTGGTGTAGAGAATCCAGGCCTCCTAAGCAGATACGCCCGTAGACAAATGTACATAGTTAATGCAACGTTAAAAAAGCCCAGTACCTACAGAGACTATCCTGTATGAACTTTTTGCATATTTTTTGAACTTTTTCCTTTTATTTTATTTTTATGGACCATACTACCACGGACTGGTTGTGGTATAAACTTTCTTGTATATATTCATCAACCCGGAGGCAATAGACAAAACCCTCGGAAGGACTGCTTTTTGAATTCTTGGACTGTTTTTGAACTTTAGTGATTTTTGTACTTTTTACTTTTAAGTCTCTGTAAATATTAATTGTATTAATTGTTTGTTTCTTTGTTGTTCCACAGACCCGGAGTACTGTCTTTAACTAAGGGGGAAGGAGTCAGAGAAACAGAGGAACATACCCGCGACAAGGAGTTACCCTGAACTCACCCCGGAGAGGCGCTTAGGACGGATACCGGATCCAATGCTGTGCCTGAGACATACAGGACAGTGAATACCGGGATAGTGAAGGTCCACCATCTTTACTGTACCATAGCAAAGCAACACGGAGGGGTCAGTGACACAGAGGACTCAAGTTGACTAGCAGATTGGTACCTGTGAGTGGAGACAGGGCCAGCAGTTCAGCTAAAAGCAGCAGCAGGGCCACACACAAAGCACAGAAGTAGGAAGCCAAGGACCCGGTCAGGGTGGGAGCAACCCGGCCCCGGTACAGACTCCGTGGACAATACTCTGCTTTACCATCTGCACAGTAAAGACTTGGAAAATGACAACAAACGTGAGTGTGTGTGATCCTTGTGCGGAAACCCTACTTTCCCTCATAAACTGCCATTGCCTCCACTCTCATCATCTTTACTACTACCTCTACTTTCCTGTAACATCTATAACAACCATCACAGACTTTAATTACCACTGCCCAGGGGAACCAGGCTCTACCTGCGGGGAGCCGTTCCATCTAGAGCTGCCAAACATCATCCCCGGAGGTTCTGCAGCAGCGGTGGTCACCCTGACCTCAACCCGTGGGTGGCGTCACGACAAACCTAATCTCTTGTAAATACACCCCATTTACTTGTGCGAACCCGGGACACAGTCCGGACCAGGACCGCCGTGACATCCCCCAGCAGTACCCTGGTCCGGTACCGAGTACCCGTCCCGGTGGGCTCCACACACACTCATTGGACAGAGCAACAGCGTTACGATTGGTCAGCCTGCTTTGGAAGGCTGGCTAATACATGACGCCATTGTCTATTGGAGTTTGGCACAAATACACGCTCAAATATGGCGCGCTGTCAACTGACTGCCAATGGGGACATAGTACCCAACACCAATCTTCGCGGACTACAGAACGCTTGAGGCACGCCTACGGGAAATCATAGGCAATGCTCTTTCCATCATTATCGCCTTGTCACATGCCACAACAAGGAAATATTGCATTAAGGATTGCGGCTGATTACTGAGCACTGTTCAGGTATCAGGCGACGGCCGAGCGGCGATTTATCGCCGTGAAATTCCCAAATCATACGCCGCAACCGTGAGGCAATTTCACGGCGATTGCTCCAGGGCAACATATCGTCTTTAGGATTCCCAGCCGAGATTGCGGCGTGTGACGGTACCATAAGTGATGTCTGTAGGGAGGTTCAAAAGACTATTGAGGCCACTCAGATGTGACAAAAATGGAGAGCTGATAGAAAAGGTTAGACGGGTCCTGCCTATAAAGACGGTAATAATGTTTGGTTGTCATCCAAAAATATTTAACTTAAAGTACCACTGGTGATGTTGGGTCTGAAGTTCATTAGTCCCTATGAGATTCTGGATGTGATCAATTATTGAGGGCTTCCCCCATTTCTTCGCATCCCTAATGTCTTCCTCAAATACCTGTGAAAGGAGTGTGTTGCTTTGATTTTTTTTTCTCCCTCATCTCTACCTCTGGTTTCTGTCAATAGCAATTTAGAGTATGAGATACATAGAATCAGGGTTCTTAGAGGGTCTGAAATTCCATTAGATGCCTCATCCTTTGGAAGGGATACTGACCAGAGGAGAGATCCTGAGTTCCAGCCTCATCCATGAAGCCAGATCATTTACCTCTATTCAAGGTTTCCTGGTAAACAAGGGGGTCCATTGGTCCCCCTAGAAGAGAGGGTACTGTCCTGATCCCACACTCACGATATCCTATGGATGCTGTGAGTGACAGCTCAACCACCGTTTAGGATCAAGAGTGTGCTGGGCTGTTAGCAATGTAATTGATAGCCCAGCTTCATTATCTGGCTGGGCCTGCGGCATTTCCTCCAGGTGTCACCCATTCATAGTGATTACCTGGATTTTTATCTTGCTGTGGTCAGACCACGGACAGCTTTAGCTTTGCTCAGTGGTGTGTTTGCGCTGTGTTCTTATATTTTGATCTTTGTTGTCTGACCTTGGATTTGCTTTTTGACTACTTGCTTGGATTACCCATTTGGCCTTGATGCACTCTGACCTAAGTTAGCTGATCCCAGACTTTGTTTCTGACTATTTGTTTGTCTTATCCCCAGTGCCATATGTTTAGCACTAGGCACCGGAGTTACAGTGCCTTGGGCAGCAGGTTGCTGGGAAGGAAACCAGGGTTGAGATTTATAATGCAATTCTTTAATCTTCCCTCCCCCCTCTAGACTCTATATGAAAGCCAGAGTTTTTGCAGGAGAGGAAGGGTGTTGGTGGCGGCAGAAGTGGCAGTGTCTCACTATTCATTTGTATTAGTGTCTAATAGAAATGAGCCTCTGAGCATGCCAGCACTTCTGGGTTCAGGGGAGTTTGTGTGTTCCCTGCCCTGACGTGTGGCGGTGTGCACACTCTCCATAAATAACCTGTGGGGAGGGATCAGTATAGAAAAGGAGGCAGCATGCGGGGTGAGATCAGTATGGAAAAGGGGGAAACCTGCGGAGTTGGATCAGTATGAAAAAGGGGGCAGCATGGGGTGGGATCAGTATGTTAAAGGGGGTAGCATGTGGTGGGATCAGTATGGAAAAAATTGTCCTGTGTGTGTAGAATAGCATTGTTCCTGGTAGCATGTGTGTTCCCAGGACAATGTGCTGCCAACTAAGATGATAATTAAAGGGTGTCTGTCTACCACCAAATGCAATTTAAATGGCACAAACATATATTTAGGGAACGTTGTCCAAATAAAAATCAGGCCAGGCATATACAATTTAACCTAATGATGAAAATCTTCATTTATTTATTTGCAAATGAAGGTGCTTTGATACACTTTTGACTCGCCCTTCTATTTGCATATTAAAGGCAGTCCATTGATTGACAGCGCTCCATTGGTAAGAGCAATTGCTGCCTAAAATTTGTGCCCTCAGTGTGGTCTCGCACACAGTGTGGCTGCAGGTGCGTTCTGATGTCTGGTTCCTGCCTGTATTTGGCTGCCAATCAAGTGGCTTCAATGAGGAGTTTTTATGTGAACAGACAGCATGTGCCCACCACATGGTGCTCTCCTCCCCAAAGTCACTCGCTACACTGTCAGTTGCATCGAGCGGCAATCATGGACAAGCAGGATGCACACATGAGAGCATGCTCATAGCCACGTTGTGTGCGCACCTGCACTGTCACTGGGAACACTCTTTGTTTTCAACAGACCACTCTCAATCAAGACAAAGGACTGGCTCTAATATGCAAATATTAGTGCATAACCATGACCAAGGTATAGGCCATGTCAAGTGTGAACTCGTGCCCTCATTTGCATATTAGATAAACATGGATAGTTCAGCAAATGTTAAGTTAAACTGTATACACCTGGTATGATTTTTGTATGTGCTTAGGGATGAGCGAGTCTACTCGCTAGGACTCGTTACTCGGCGATTCTTAAGGGACTCGCTGGACTCGGTAATCGGCGAGTCTTTTAGCGAATACTCGCTCAGTAACGAGTCCAATGCAAGTCAATGGCAATCTTAGTTTTGTCAGAGTTTACTTTATCTCACTCGCTAGACTCGCTAGACTCGCTCTATCACATCACTATATAGCTTGAATCTCCCCAAACAGCAGCGAGTCTGAGCGAGTCTACGAGTCCGAATCCTAGCGAGTCTGCGATTCCGAGTCCTGTATTCTCTATTCGGGACTCGCGAATCCAGAATCTTTTATGTTACTAGTCAGCATTGCGTGTTAGGTCAGAAAACTTGTGAAGATAGCCAATCATAGTCAGTAATGCCATAGCAGCTTTGGTTGTGTCAGGACTATGATTGGCTGCTAAAAGATTAGAAGAACAGCGCCTTACAAGCTGGAAGTTCAAATCATCAATCCTTTATTCCATCCACCACAGCACAACGTTTCGGTTGTAAAGAACCTTCTTCAAGTGCATGATTGGCTGCTGTCCATCGTGATGCCTATGTCATCTATGACAGGCAAGGCAGTATATAAGGCTTGCCCCCGCCATTTTGGGCACATTGCTGAGAAGAGCTGACCTAGTGCAGGGAGACTTGGAGCAGATCTAGGGACAGTTAGGCAGTGTAGGAGTCACATATAACCCAAAAGTTCTTTTCAGAACTAACAGGACGGAGTGTAGGAGTCAAGATTCCTCACACATAACCCAAAAGTTCTTTTCAGAACTACCAGGACGGAGGATTGCTGTACAGGACTGTAAGGAAGGGAGATAGGAGCAGCCTTACAGTGAATCCAGCACCATCCTCATAGCTTAGTTCACCCAGCTTTCCGCAGAGCTGTAATCCTAAGCTTTTTCTTATTTTTGGCACTAGTCTACCAAATAATTTTGGTGCCATTTTTCCACAAAAAATTTCCTGTGCCAGTGCGTTGCTGTACGGTGTCCTGCCTGCAGCTCGCACGGTACTTGTAAACTTGCACGCAGCCAGCACCGCAGCCTAACAGTGCCTGGTTCTGCGTACTAAACAATTTTTTCCTGTGCCAGTGCGTTGCTGTACGGTGTCCTGCCTGCAGCTCGCACGGTACTTGTAAACTTGCACGCAGCCAGCACCGCAGCCTAAGTGTGCCTGGTTGTGCGTACTAAACAATTTTTTCCTGTGCCAGTGCGTTGCTGTACGGTGTCCTGCCTGCAGCTCGCACGGTACTTGTAAACTTGCACGCAGCCAGCACCGCAGCCTAACAGTGCCTGGTTCTGCGTACTAAACAATTTTTTCCTGTGCCAGTGCGTTGCTGTACGGTGTCCTGCCTGCAGCTCGCACGGTACTTGTAAACTTGCACGCAGCCAGCACCGCAGCCTAACAGTGCCTGGTTCTGCGTACTAAACAATTTTTTCCTGTGCCAGTGCGTTGCTGTACGGTGTCCTGCCTGCAGCTCGCACGGTACTTGTAAACTTGCACGCAGCCAGCACCGCAGCCTAAGTGTGCCTGGTTGTGCGTACTAAACAATTTTTTCCTGTGCCAGTGCGTTGCTGTACGGTGTCCTGCCTGCAGCTCGCACGGTACTTGTAAACTTGCACGCAGCCAGCACCGCAGCCTAAGTGTGCCTGGTTGTGCGTACTAAACAATTTTTTCCTGTGCCAGTGCGTTGCTGTACGGTGTCCTGCCTGCAGCTCGCACGGTACTTGTAAACTTGCACGCAGCCAGCACCGCAGCCTAAGTGTGCCTGGTTGTGCGTACTAAACAATTTTTTCCTGTGCCAGTGCGTTGCTGTACGGTGTCCTGCCTGCAGCTCGCACGGTACTTGTAAACTTGCACGCAGCCAGCACCGCAGCCTAACAGTGCCTGGTTCTGCGTACTAAACAATTTTTTCCTGTGCCAGTGCGTTGCTGTACGGTGTCCTGCCTGCAGCTCGCACGGTACTTGTAAACTTGCACGCAGCCAGCACCGCAGCCTAAGTGTGCCTGGTTGTGCGTACTAAACAATTTTTTCCTGTGCCAGTGCGTTGCTGTACGGTGTCCTGCCTGCAGCTCGCACGGTACTTGTAAACTTGCACGCAGCCAGCACCGCAGCCTAACAGTGCCTGGTTCTGCGTACTAAACAATTTTTTCCTGTGCCAGTGCGTTGCTGTACGGTGTCCTGCCTGCAGCTCGCACGGTACCTTCCATCTGTCTTAAAATATCTTAGCCTCTAGTGTGTACCTTTCACGAAATAGTACCTGCTACTTGTTTTACAAGCCCCCAGAAAGCCACCAGAAATTATAAAATGTCACACAAAAAACCAAATCCCAAAAAAAGTCTTGCTAAGGGACAGGGAAGAGGTACAGGCATTGGTATTCGTGGCCAACTATCCACCAGTTCGGGCAGACAGACGAGGATTGATCGATCGTTCCTCCTGTCTAACTTTCCCCGTCAGGAAAGTAAACGAGTATTGAGGCCGGAAGACGAACAGCATCTAACGTCTTGGCTGGCAGACAAGACCTCAACAACAGGTTCTTGCAGCACTCAAGGTTCCTTGAGCACTGTGTCTACTGTTGGTACATACCATGCTGGGTCATCTAATCCACAACCTCTTCACAGTTCCTCAGACCAACAGCAGCCCCATGAAAATGTTGACACAGACATGGGTCACTCAGATGACTTATTTGGTACATATAATCCTTTACATGAATCCGGTTTGCCAGACTCCGTAGTAGATGAGATACTTGACGAAGAATTGTCCAATCATGGACAAGTTTTAGAGACACCCCGGCCACATGAACGTGTCTTTCAGCAAAGTCTTAGACCGTCTCAGGAGTTGGAGGATGATGATGATGAGACAGTGACACACTTGTCATCTGGGGAGCAAAATCTATCTTGTTATCGGGAAGATTTAGAAGAGGAAGGGGTTGATGATGAGACAACTGATCCCACGTGGAATGTTGCGATGCAGAGCCAGCAGAGCAGCACGGAGGAAGAAAGTGTGTATGTCCCACCAACAAAGGCACCAAGGCCTACTCCTCCCACCAGAACTGAAAGAGTCACCACTGTTGCCCAAAATGTGTCCACTGTGGCTCAAAATTTGTCAACTGTTGGACAAAATGTCTCAAATGTGGGCCTCAGTAATCCCTCAGGGAGTACAGTCAAGCCTAGAGGTCGGTCAGCCACTGTGTGGAAATTTTTTAAAGATGGGCCTTCTCAAGAAAATGTGGTCATCTGTACCATCTGCCATGCAAGGCTAAGCAGAGGCCACGGGAAAGGAAACCAGAGCACCAGTGTGGCGCCCCGCAACGAGTGCGTCACAAGGGAGTATTGCAGCCGCAATATTCTCTAGACAAAGCAGTGAAATAGTTAACTCAGAGATCCAACCCAACATACAACACCTAGAACAGGGGACCAATCATAGGTCCTGGTGGGTGGAGTGTTAGGGTAGTGAAGAGAACACAATAATCTAGACAGTCAGAACAAGTCGGAGAAGTAGTCTAGAACTTAAAGAGAGCAGACTAGAACTTGGAGTGGAGCGGGGGCTCCGCACCCCGTGCGGGCCCCTGGGCCGTCACCGGTCGGGTGTCAGCACCTGAGGCCTTAACAACCGGGAATGGGCATATCTACACGGGTTCCCAAAAGACTCCCGTGCCCACAACTCACAGCCGGTTCACTGGTACCGAAGCTGGCAGCAGTTCACCTCTGCCACGCGAACCAGCCCCGTGGAGGAGCAGCTTTATAGGAGCACCCCACCACCAGCCAGTTTTCAGTCGTCTAACCAGCGGTGTACCCACCGAGGGATCCAAGGCTCCCCAAAGAATCCAGAACGTACATCATGGATAGGGCATTGAAGCAGCCTCCCCGTACCCGACCTGGTATTCCTGGGCGACGCTGGCAAGAGAAACTAAGGAGGTAGAGAGGAGGTACACTGCGGATCTCTGAGGAGCACTATCACTGCTGAGTCCACCCGGTCTTCTACTCAACCACTGTAAGCCATGTACTGC
Organism: Allobates femoralis; assembly: GCA_033576535.1. Lineage (NCBI taxonomy): Eukaryota > Metazoa > Chordata > Amphibia > Anura > Aromobatidae > Allobates > Allobates femoralis. Next base: position 223,070,035 of record JARQOC010000004.1, on the reverse strand, counting down.
CTGCTGGTTACAGTAAAGAACCGTTGCAGAGACTATCTGTGTCCGTGTCTCCTTATGAACTGTCCGTCATGAACTTAAGGTAACCGCAGCTGCCGCACAACATCTTGAGCAGCTCCAGCCCCCGGGGATCACCGCTCAGCCTGTGGGGAGCGTAACATCTTGCTGCTGTCCATCACCCCGGGAGGTTCCGCAGCGTCGGTAGCCCTTACCGAATCTACTCATAGGTGGCGTCACGAAGAAAACAAATTAAAACCCCTTTTTTTAATCTGTTCCCGTAAGACGACCTCAATTTTGATCTGCACTACACCGGGCCCCACTACCGGCAGGCGCGGTCCACCCGTGACAAGGAAGGAGAAGAATCGCCTGTATCAACCGGGAGTAACCCTGGCCCCTGGTGTGCGTCAGAAAATGGCGTCACGAACAGGATACGAGCAGGCCCGTTACCAACGGGTATGTTGTGCTTAAACTGGACTTTATTGTCTACAATTGGACTTTGTTCGTCCCTAAAAGAACTTTCCCGCCTTTACACCATTGGGTCAAGATGGCGCCCAAGATGGCGTTCCCGCCACAAGAATCCGCCACGTGAAGCCCAGGAGTGAGTCAACCCCCCCCCTCACTGTGGGAGGGCTAAGGACGAAAGGCGCCAAACTCTTTGTCCGCCCTGATTGCTCGAATCAACCATGGGGGCGGACCCCAAAGACTTTTCCCACGATTGGACTACAAAAGCCCAGAGGAGATGGGAGTGTCATACCTAGACACACCGACAGAGAGAGAAGACAACTTCACCAGCTCAACCAGAACGTCTTACCGGTTGATCGGGTGTGGTTTCCCTCCAAAGAAGAATGGCCAGCATGAGACTCCAAGACCTGATGCGGGAGGTCGAGGCGGAGGCCAGAGCAGCCATAAGCCAACCGGGTCCGGATCCTGCCCTTACCATAGACGGCAGCCCCGACTTCTGGCTAGAGGCTCTACAAGACCTCCGGGTGCGGTTACTAGAGACAGTGGAATGGACGATCCGTAGCTGGAGCGCGACCCTAGGCAGACGACTACACCATGCGATGCAGCAGAGCCGACCGGGTGCAGCTTCTCCAAGCCCAGACGACGTCACCAGCTTCTCGACCGCCTCACCCTCGCCTACCACCTGTCCTGCTCCGTCACCTGAGCCAATAGACTGTGTCATTCCGGTGGAGGCCGCAACTCGACCCGTTCCAGCGACCAACATCGCAACCGATTCCGTTCTTGAGCCGGAGCTCATAACACGCTCCATGGAAGAACTCGATCTCTACCAGGTTCCACCTGCGGAACCCGCGACTAGTTTCCACACTACCGAGACTGTCGCTTGTTTCTCCCTAGAACCGGAGGCCTCCTCTGCAACCACAGAGGCCTACCTGGTAACCGGGATTGAAACACCTTTACCTGCGGAAACAGATGAAGAGGCAGGCAGCCTGGAAGCCCTGCAGGACGTCCCTACGGAAGGATCCGCAGCACCACCGCCCCGTTGTACAACGGAACAAGCTTTAACGTCTTTCATCAACAAGCAGCCTGATGTGATCATCGAGGAAGAGGTCGGAGAGGATGACGACGAGACCCACAGCACCGCTGAGGATTTCGACACCGGGTTCGCTTGGGGAGACAACAAAGAACTTCCTTCCGGGCACACAGCTCGGGTACACTGGTCGGGTGCACTGCCGACACCTTCCCCTGTGCCGTTCCACCGGGTTCCGATACAGACAGCCCGCCAAGTTCAAGCTTCCCGCCAAACCACCAGCTCCATTACTCATCTTTACACCCCGAGCCGTAACGACGGAGATGTACGCCAGAGACGACGAGAGGAGTGGCAAGCCAGAGAACGCGCCAACATGGAGGCCCGTGCCGAGGCTCGCCGCCAGCCGCCGCTGCCTGATGAACTCCGCCGTGAAGGTAGAATTTCCACCTTTAACTTAAATACCGGGTGGGGGTTCGCTTGGGAGGTGGGTTTGAATGAGGAGGTGTTTGTGGGGCGCCGGGACGTTGAGTCAAACTTGCCAAGAGGACATCCCGATCGCGACCTATACCGGGGCGATATTATCACCTATGAGCGCTATGCTTGTGCAGATGGGTGGTTTGCTATCCGGGTACGCCATCACCCTCAGAGCCAGTGACTTTAAAACTTGAACTTTCATCAATGACTCTGTTTACCGTTAATCATTGACTGTGTGATCTCGCGGCTACAGCCTGGACTCTAGTTAAAGTACAGTCGACCGCCCGCCGGGTCCGCACAAAGTGATTACCTGTTTCTTTGCTTATAACATCAAAGCATTTCTTTACCTGTTTTTCTACTTTAATAAAAGTGTGTCATATATGTATAAAAATGTAAAAACCTCTGTAATGTGAGTAGTTTGACGCTTGGGGACAAGCTGATTTAACCAAGGGGGAGTGTGGCGCCCCGCAACGAGTGCGTCACAAGGGAGTATTGCAGCCGCAATATTCTCTAGACAAAGCAGTGAAATAGTTAACTCAGAGATCCAACCCAACATACAACACCTAGAACAGGGGACCAATCATAGGTCCTGGTGGGTGGAGTGTTAGGGTAGTGAAGAGAACACAATAATCTAGACAGTCAGAACAAGTCGGAGAAGTAGTCTAGAACTTAAAGAGAGCAGACTAGAACTTGGAGTGGAGCGGGGGCTCCGCACCCCGTGCGGGCCCCTGGGCCGTCACCGGTCGGGTGTCAGCACCTGAGGCCTTAACAACCGGGAATGGGCATATCTACACGGGTTCCCAAAAGACTCCCGTGCCCACAACTCACAGCCGGTTCACTGGTACCGAAGCTGGCAGCAGTTCACCTCTGCCACGCGAACCAGCCCCGTGGAGGAGCAGCTTTATAGGAGCACCCCACCACCAGCCAGTTTTCAGTCGTCTAACCAGCGGTGTACCCACCGAGGGATCCAAGGCTCCCCAAAGAATCCAGAACGTACATCATGGATAGGGCATTGAAGCAGCCTCCCCGTACCCGACCTGGTATTCCTGGGCGACGCTGGCAAGAGAAACTAAGGAGGTAGAGAGGAGGTACACTGCGGATCTCTGAGGAGCACTATCACTGCTGAGTCCACCCGGTCTTCTACTCAACCACTGTAAGCCATGTACTGCCTGCTGGTTACAGTAAAGAACCGTTGCAGAGACTATCTGTGTCCGTGTCTCCTTATGAACTGTCCGTCATGAACTTAAGGTAACCGCAGCTGCCGCACAACATCTTGAGCAGCTCCAGCCCCCGGGGATCACCGCTCAGCCTGTGGGGAGCGTAACATCTTGCTGCTGTCCATCACCCCGGGAGGTTCCGCAGCGTCGGTAGCCCTTACCGAATCTACTCATAGGTGGCGTCACGAAGAAAACAAATTAAAACCCCTTTTTTTAATCTGTTCCCGTAAGACGACCTCAATTTTGATCTGCACTACACCGGGCCCCACTACCGGCAGGCGCGGTCCACCCGTGACAAGGAAGGAGAAGAATCGCCTGTATCAACCGGGAGTAACCCTGGCCCCTGGTGTGCGTCACCAGCAGTATGCGGAAGCACATGGCTGGTCAGCACCCTATTCAGTGGTCAAAAGTGCAGCCTTCCACAACAGTGTCATCTGACCCAAAGACTGCGACGGTAACTCAGATCCGTCCGTCACAATCAAGTGTTGCTGAAGCTGGTCCAGCTGATATGTACTCATCACAAGCAGCGGTTGCAGAGAGACTGAACACGAGTGCAGACAGTTCTCGGTCAGCAACATCCTTACAGTTATCAGTGACACAGCTGTACGAAAGGAAGCAGAAATACCACTCTTCCCACCCATTAGCCAAAAAAATAAATGCCCAGATAGCTAAGTTGTTAGCAGTCGAGATGTTGCCGTTTAGGCTTGTGGGTACAGACTCTTTCCATGAGCTTTTGGCTGTGGCAGTACCACGCTACTCGGTTCCAAGCCGCCACTACTTTTCACGTTGTGCCGTCCCCGCGTTACATGAGCATGTCATTAACAACCTCAAGCGTGCCCTCACCAACGCTGTAACCGGGAAAGTACACCTTACTACGGACACGTGGACAAGCAGTTCAGGACAGGGCCGGTACATCTCGCTCACCGCGCATTGGATCAACGTTGTGGAGAGTGTGCCAAACGATGTTAGTGTAACATCAAACATCCTACCCACGCCACGGATAGCTGGCACAACCTCATTCAGGGTCTCTGCATCATCCTATATGTCCACTACCCCATCTTCCGCTTCCTCGACCAATCCTCAATTGCCCTCAACATCACGGCCAAGTTGGGAGGTTTGCTGCAGTGCTTCAGCAAGACGCCAACAGGCTCTGCTGAAGCTGATCTGTTTAGGTCACACACCGCACACTGCAGTAGAGCTGTTGAAAGGTCTGAAGGAACAGACAGATGAGTGGCTATCCCCACTCCAACTCCAGACCGGTCTCGTGGTGAGCGACAATGGTCGTAACCTAGTGGCTGCACTAAAGCTCGGAAACCTTGTGCACGTGCCTTGCATGGCTCACGTGCTGAATCTAGTAGTGCAGAAATTCCTGCGTACATACCCAGAGCTATGTGACCTACTGGAGAAGGTGCGTCGAGTTTGTGCACATTTTCGTCATTCGTCAACAGCGGTTGGAAAACTTTCATTGCTTCAAAAGCAATTGAATTTGCCCAACCACAGACTCATTTGTGACATGCCGACACGATGGAACTCTACATTCCATATGTTATCGAGGATCAATGAGCAGCAGAGGGCAATATCCGAGTATCAGTTGCAACATGTCCGTCAGACCGGCAGTCAGCCACGACATATTAATACAATGGAGTGGGTGTGGATCGCTGACACATCTGAGGTTCTTGATAATTTTGACTACTGCACAAAACTGGTGAGCGGTGATCAGTCCATCATCAGTGTCACTATACCCATGCTGTGTCTGCTGAAAGAATCCCTCATTAATCAGAAAAATGAAGCATTGAGAGCCCAGCAGATGGCTATGGAGCCAGATTTAAACAGCGCAGTACCTAGCCAGCAAAGCCAGTATGACCAGGCAACTATGGCTCCTGAGGAGGAACAGGAGCAAGACGATGAAGAGGATTTATTTTTTGTTGGTGCCGATGTCAACCCAGATGGTACTCACAACCCCAGCTTTGTGTCTGTCCACCATGGGTGGCCTGGAGAGGAGGAGGCGGAGACAGACTTTGCGGATACAATGGGTATTGAACATCGTTCTGAGGACACTGAAGACATGACTCTATGCAGCTTAGGACACATGGCTGACTTCATGTTGACTTGTCTGCTAGAAGACCCACGAGTGATTAACATATTGCACAACGACCTCTACTGGTTGGCCACCTTTCTGGACCCACGTTATAAAGATAAATTCACCTCGCTGCTGTTTCAGTCACCACGTGGCTTGACAATTGACTATTTCAAGAGGGTTCTTGTGGATAATATGCTTCGAATATCACCGTCAGACAACACTCTGCCCATAGTTAGCAACTCTGTGCAACAGCAGCCTTTGGTCGGGGCACAATCATCCACGCTGTCCAGAAGAGATGCTGGAAAGATGTCCGCAAAGTGGGCTATGTTCAATAAGCCATCGAACCTGCAGCGCCATGTTGCTCCAGTAACCATCTCTCGGAGACAGAAACTTACCAACATGGTACAAGAATACTTAAGTGACAGTACCTGCTTCCTGACTGATGCCGCAGTCCCGTTTAATTATTGGGTCTCCAAGCTCCACACTTGGACAGAGCTCTCATTGTATGCCTTGGAGGTGCTGGCATGCCCTGCAGCTAGTGTGACATCAGAGCGGGTTTTCAGTGCCGCTGGGGGTATCATAACTGATACCAGGACACGTCTTACTCCAGAGAATGCAGACAGGCTTACTCTAATTAAGTTTAATAGGAACTGGATTTCACAAGACTTCTCGAGCCCTGAAGACGACAGTACTCAGAGCTGAAGTGCCACGTTCAACATCAATATGATATAATTAATCATTGTATTATATTGTGTCTTTTTGGTACAAGCAGTATGTACAAGACCAGTAACGATTTGCGTAACCATGTTCCTGCAACCTGGTAATGAGGCTGCTTCATCTTAAACCAAAACTACACCTTAACTTCGGTTTCATTAACCATCACAACACCTTTTCACAAGGAATCAACCTTTATTTTCTGTAAGCAAACATTTAAAAGCCCCTTGGGCTAATTTTTTGAGCCACCCTGGCTAACAAGCTGATCATGGCCCTTAGGCCTGCATTTATAACCAAAATGCAAAACAGCCCCTTGGGCTAATTTTTGGAGACACCCAGCCTAAGAGGCTTATCATGGCCCTTAGGCCTGCATTTACACTCAAAATGCCAAACAGCCCCTTGGGCTAATTTTTGGAAACACCCAGCCTAAGAGGCTTATCATGGCCCTTAGGCCTGCACTTATACCCAAATTGCCAAACAGCCCCTTGGGCTAATTTTTTGAGCCACCCTGGCTAACAAGCTGATCATGGCCCTTAGGCCTGCATTTATAACCAAAATGTAAAACAGCCCCTTGGGCTAATTTTTGGAAACACCCAGCCTAAGAGGCTTATCATGGCCCTTAGGCCTGCACTTATACCCAAATTGCCAAACAGCCCCTTGGGCTAATTTATTGAGCCACCCTGGCTAACAAGCTGATCATGGCCCTTAGGCCTGCATTTATAACCAAAATGCAAAACAGCCCCTTGGGCTAATTTTTGGAAACACCCAGCCTAAGAGGCTTATCATGGCCCTTAGGCCTGCACTTATACCCAAATTGCCAAACAGCCCCTTGGGCTAATTTATTGAGCCACCCTGGCTAACAAGCTGATCATGGCCCTTAGGCCTGCATTTATAACCAAAATGCAAAACAGCCCCTTGGGCTAATTTTTGGAAACACCCAGCCTAAGAGGCTTATCATGGCCCTTAGGCCTGCACTTATACCCAAATTGCCAAACAGCCCCTTGGGCTAATTTTTTGAGCCACCCTGGCTAACAAGCTGATCATGGCTCTTAGGCCTGCATTTATAACCAAAATGCAAAACAGCCCCTTGGGCTAATTTTTGGAGACACCCAGCCTAAGAGGCTTATCATGGCCCTTAGGCCTGCATTTACACTCAAAATGCCAAACAGCCCCTTGGGCTAATTTTTTGAGCCACACAGGCTAACAAGCTTATCATGGTTTGGGAGACACCCTGGCTAACAAGCTTTGTATGGCCCTTAGACCTACATTTATACCAAAAATGGTAAACAGCCCCTTGGGCTAATTTTTTGAGCCACACAGGCTAACAAGCTTATCATGGTTTGGGAGACACCCTGGCTAACAAGCTTTTTATGGCCCTTAGGCCTACATTTATACCAAAAATGGGAAACAGCCACTTGGGCTAATTTTTCCAGGCACCAATCCTATGCCTGCATCGTGGGCGGTGCTTGGACTATCATCCTGCTGGAGCCTGTTGAAGGGTCCCACTGTACGCTCCATACAAAACGCGTAGACGCGATGTGTAGCATGTAGACGTCCCAGCCTCTCACATGTGTGTTCATAATCTTGTTGCCATAGCAAGGCATAAAGTAACCCCCCAAACACAGGCACTGTTTGTCAGCAACAGTTGTATGTGGAGTCATGATTTGACACTTAGTAACCAAGGTGACTTCATGCGCCATGCGGGCCGTAAAGTACTTGCTAATGATGCTCTCTCCCCTGTCCCCCATGCCAACTGTCTCGGGGTAATCCTTGACTCCTCCCTCTCCTTCAAGCCCCACCTGTAGTCCCTAACCAAGTCCCTGTGACTCCAACTCAAAAATATTTAACCAATTCGGTCGTTCCTCAATCCTGACACTGCTGAAACACTCATAAATGCCCTCATCATCTCCCGCCTTGACTACTGCAACCTCCTTCGCATAGGTCTCCCTGCCAACTCTCTTGCAACTCTCCAATCTATACTAAACTCTGCTGCCCGGCTAATCCATCTGTCCTCACGCTACTCCCCTGCCTACCCCCTCTGCCAAGCCGTTCACTGGCCCCTCCGGCCCACAGAGAGCTCACTTTAAAACACTGACCATGACATTCAAAGCCTTACACAACCTATCCCCACCATACATCTCCGACATGATCTCCCGATACCATCCCTCACGCAACCTGCGTTCATCCCAAGAACTTGTCCTACAGTCCACCCTCATCTCCTCTTCCCACAACCGCATACAGGATTTCTCCCAGTCATCCGCCATGCTATGGAACTCCCTGCCCCACCTCATCAGTCAGTCGCCTACCCTCTGAACCTTAAAGATACTTATAAAGACTCACCTCTTCCGACAGGCCTACAACCTGCCATGAGACCCCGCTACACGCCCCACGACCGACACCTTCCCCACCCTATTGTATCCCCACCCACCCCTCGTAGAATGTGAGCCCACGCGTACAGGGTCCTCTACTATTGTACCTGTATGACCTTATTGTCTATGTTTATTGTACTTGTCCTTCTCTACCTTTTCCTCATGTAAAGCGCCATGGAACCTATGGCCGCTATATAAATAAATAATTATAATAATTATGATGACTTGAAGCCCAACCAAAAAAAAAACTCCACATTCATTCCTTGAAAAAAAGACAGACACAAAGCTGCTTTTTAAAACTGTGTTTAAAAAAAAAAATGGCAGCACTGTTTGGACATTCCAAAAAATACTACCTTTAATTAAGGTAACTACATCAACAACAATAAATGGAGCCCTACAGGTCCTGGTAGGTGGGCTGTCCGTCCTGCAAAAGGTCAAGGGCCTCACGGATGGCCTGGCCGAACCCTTCAGGGTGGATCATCTGAACAGGTGTAGGGAACGGTGGTAGGTCCCTGTTCGCTGGCCACTGGCAGTGAGGCAAAGCCCTGTGGGGTGGGACTTGGCTGTCCCATGTTGTGGGCCTGCCCAGCCTGTTACAGTTTATTTTCCACCCATCCAAATATTGGAACACATCACCGGGGTCGTTTCCTGGCTGACAGGCTTCCAGCACTATCTGTAATGCTGACCTTGCCCGCAGTAGCCTGTCAAATGGAATATTATCCATGAATGGTATAATACTGCGGGCAAAGTCAGCATTACTCTGTTGCACACTTAATTGTGCAGACCCCGGGATGGGACCATAAGCTGGGCCTGCCGCTGGTGGCGTCGGTGGTGGTGCTGGCCCTGCCGCTGGTGGTGGCGGTGGTGGTGCTGGCCCTGCCGCTGGTGGTGGCGGTGGTGGTGCTGGCCCTGCCGCTGGTGGGGGCGGTGGTGGTGCGGACCCTGCAGCTGGTGGCGGTGGTGGTGGTGGTGGCGGGGACGGCGGTGGTGGTGTTGATGGGCCTGCCGCTGGTGGCGGCGGTGGTGGTGCTGGCCCGGCCGCTGGTGGCGGCGGTGGTGGTGCTGGCCCTGGCGCTGCTGGCGGCGATGCTGGTGGTGGTGGTGGTGGCGGCGGCGACGGCGGTGGTGGTGGTGGCGCCGGCCGTGGTGGTGGTGGTGGGTGTTCTCCACGCCGCCTTCTGTTTGGCGGTGGAGGGTTCACAGCACGACGCCCTCTGTAGTAAGCTTCTCTGTGGGTAAAGTAAAAAAAAATTTGGTGAATGCATTGCATTTGGAAACAAAAACATAGGTCAAACATTAAGTTGCACGCTTTTTAGACTCTGTGTATCTGTGTATTATTAATCAGATATTTGTTATTATTATGAAAGAATAACCAACTGTACATAACATAAAGGAATACGTGACTTTCTTTGCTAATTCCATACTAATACATAATTTTTCACCCCCTGATTAACACCCACCCCCCCCATCCCATCTAATCTAGACGATCAATAACACCAATGGTTCACATGAAAAAAAAAAGTCCCCCTGACTTCACTTTTTACTTGACATACTTAATTCACAAAACTTTTAGCTTATATCATCTATATAAAGCAGGGAAGGGGTTGAAAGGTATACAATATATATATATATATAAACTATTTATATAATCGGGAGTTTGAAATTCCGGCACTGTAGCCTAATCCCAAACTCCTTAGCGTCACTGCGAGCGGAGACGCGTATGCGCCTTCGCGAGCCGCAGACGCTTAACTCACACAGCCGCTATAGCGTTTTCTCGAGCGGCCTCGCGCCCTCCGCTCACAGCAAGACCTGCGCCCCTCACAGCGCCCAATCCGCCCCGGCATGCTGGCATTTGTACTTCCCCCGTCTGTGCACCCACAGGTCTTAGCAGATCACTGATGCTGACAGCGGGGGGGGACAACACAGACAATCAAATCAGGAGGAGGTCAGTGTCAGGAGGAGATGACAGACGCCCGCCGGGGCCTGTGACACTGCAGAGGTCACAGCGGGGCTGTGTGTGCGGACAACGGGGAGGCCGGGGGCTACGGACGTACCGGACACGTCCTCTGCTCCTGGAGATGTGCCGCGGTTCCGCGCTCGCAGCGTATCTGACGCTGGAGCAGCGCTCACCACGCCCACACCACGCCCTCTGCCAAACAACCCACACCTCTCACTAACCTCCTGCAGCTAACCACACCCCATGTTTACCTTTGCCATGATGTCATTTAGCTGCGGCCGCTATCTTTAATAAGGTCAGAAATTATGGCAGTAATCGGATCTCTGCTCCCTCTAGCACGCCCCAACACTGTAGCACCATCTATTAACCCTATTCTCATCACCTATATACTCTGCTACCCACAGAGCCGTCTTTATACTCTGCTACCTCAGACCCGCCTGTATACTCTGCTACCTCAGACCCGCCTGTATACTCTGCTACCCACAGACCCGCCTGTATACTCTGCTACCCACAGACCCGCCTGTATACTCTGCTACCCACAGACCCGCCTGTATACTCTGCTACCCACAGAGCCGTCTTTATACTCTGCTACCTCAGACCCGCCTGTATACTCTGCTACCCACAGACCCGCCTGTATACTCTGCTACCTCAGACCCGCCTGTATACTCTGCTACCCACAGAGACGCCTGTATACTCTGCTACCTCAGACCCGCCTGTATACTCTGCTACCCACAGAGACGCCTGTATACTCTGCTACCTCAGACCCGCCTGTATACTCTGCTACCCACAGACCCGCCTGTATACTCTGCTACCTCAGACCCGCCTGTATACTCTGCTACCCACAGAGACGCCTGTATACTCTGCTACCTCAGACCCGCCTGTATACTCTGCTACCACAGAGACGCCTGTATACTCTGCTACCTCAGACCCGCCTGTATACTCTGCTACCTCAGACCCGCCTGTATACTCTGCTACCCACAGACCCGCCTGTATACTCTGCTACCTCAGACCCGCCTGTATACTCTGCTACCCACAGAGACGCCTGTATACTCTGCTACCTCAGACCCGCCTGTATACTCTGCTACCTCAGACCCGCCTGTATACTCTGCTACCCACAGACCCGCCTGTATACTCTGCTACCTCAGACCCGCCTGTATACTCTGCTACCCACAGAGACGCCTGTATACTCTGCTACCTCAGACCCGCCTGTATACTCTGCTACCTCAGACCCGCCTGTATACTCTGCTACCCACAGACCCGCCTGTATACTCTGCTACCTCAGACCCGCCTGTATACTCTGCTACCCACAGACCCGCCTGTATACTCTGCTACCTCAGACCAGCCTGTATACTCTGCTACCCACAGAGACGCCTGTATACTCTGCTACCTCAGACCCGCCTGTATACTCTGCTACCTCAGACCCGCCTGTATACTCTGCTACCCACAGACCCGCCTGTATACTCTGCTACCCACAGACCCGCCTGTATACTCTGCTACCCACAGAGCCGTCTTTATACTCTGCTACCTCAGACCCGCCTGTATACTCTGCTACCCACAGACCCGCCTGTATACTCTGCTACCCACAGAGCCGTCTTTATACTCTGCTACCCACAGACCCGCCTGTATACTCTGCTACCCACAGAGCCACGTGTATACTCTGCTACCCACAGAGCCGAAATGGAACCTAATGTATATATTAATAAATAATACTAAATGTACACAACAGTGCTGCAGACACATACCTTGGCATACGGGCCACCGGGTGAAGGAAGGACAGCCGGTCATAAAAGTGGTAGTGGTTGAGCAATGGAGCGGCTCCCGGTTGTCTCTCTGAGTACTGCCGGTACTGCTTCTTATGCTGGTCCCGGCAGCTCCTCCACCGTTTTTTAAGATGGTCAACTGTGAAATGATTTGAAACCGGCTTTAGAGATGTGTAATATTTGAAACAACAAAAGTATGTGTACAAATCAACAATAACATTTTATTCATTTTGTGTGTGTAATGTGTATACAAGGCACAGTGACACGACAGTGTGGAACATCATCAACAGCATTACGGACATTGAGCTCACGTGGCCACAATCACAAATGAGGCAGGACACATGTCAACGCATAGAGAATGTAATAGTGCGGGCACCAGACTCTGGTCATTAGTGGTATTTATATACACCCAACCCCTTGGCCGAAAGAGCCAGGAGGATCAGACATTAAACTCATTGTACTGTTGTGACCCCATCCAAATATAGGCAACTATGCGGTGGAGCATGATAACACATTCAGGGTCCTGTATACCCTGCTATGGGGGCCCTGTATTCCCACTGCTGGGGGCCCTGTAAACCCACTGGGCCACTGTCTACCCACTGCTGGGGGCCCTGTATACCCACTGCTGGGGGGGCCTGTACACACACTGAGGGCCCTGTATACAGGGACTGACTGGCACCCTACAGTTTGGGTCGCAACCCTCCCTCACTGGCCCGACACAGGTGAGGACGGGGGGTGGGGGGGGTGATGACTGGCGGCCGCCTCACAGTCACCGCAGCTCCCGCATTATCCTATGGCTCGCTCCCAGCCGCAGCCTCGCGCTCCTCACAGCCGCTCGCTAACAGTCGCAGCCGCACGCCACTCACAGACGCTCACTCCCGGACGCAGCCGCGTGCTGATGACGTCATCGCGCGGCCAGGAGCTTCCGTTTCCGCCTGCTGCTTCAGGGACATGCGGATTATTCATGCTCCTGCAGCCGCATGACCCGTGGCACCTGGGCCAGTCCGCCCCTGCCTGTATACCACAATATGGGGGCATGTATACCCAGCTGGGGGCCTGTATACTCTGCAGGGGGAGGTGTATACTCTGCTGGGGGGCTGTCTACCAGTGATAGCCGCTGTATACCAGGATGGCGGTGAATATGTTTTCATAGTTTTTCGGGGCAAAAATAGGGGGGTCGGCTTATACACGGGTCGGCTTATACACGAGTATATATACAGTAAATGCAATATATAACGTGTGAACTCATTTAACTTACTTAGATTGCTCTGTTCCTCATGGTCACTCCGATGGAACGCAGGGAACATCTCTTGGGCGATCTCTCTCCAGGCTGTATTAATTAGGGTCGTATCCCCATACTCAGGATCTGTAGGGAGCCATAGAAATGGACGAGCCTCCACAAGTGCAATAAGACGCAGTGTGTTCACCATGCCACGTCCTGCTGCCATGATTGCACTGATGAATGGATCGCTCTGTGTGTGCGCCTGTCAGCGCGACTCGCTTCCTGTTTCCTTAAACCATGGTGTGTGCTGGAGAATCCCTTCCCTCGCATCATCGGCTACAAGCCTCAAAATAAGAGAAAAACCAGCGAGTTTGGACTCGCACACTTTCAGAGACACATCAGCGAGTTGTAAATGTCATTATTCGCTATTACTCGGGTCCCTATTCATTAACATTGGACTCGCTGGACTCGCAACGAGTCCCGAGTCCTTGACTCGGACTCGTTGGGGTCTTGCGATTCCGAGTCTTTTCGGACTCGCTCATCTCTATAAAATGTGCTACATTCCCTATTATTTATGCAGTGTAATTGTCATTTTGTGGGTGATAGATACCCTTTTAAGCCTAAAACTTTCACCATACCAACAATTGTTTTGTTCCTGCATCGCGTGATTGACAGCTTGTTTAGGTAGACCGATAATCAGCTGTAGTGTAAATGCACCTTAGAGAGTAACTAAATGTTTGAGAAATTATTTTATATATTTTAAGGTCATCAAAGGTGTACTCTATGGAGATAAAAAAAATTGTAGTTTCTCAGCACTCATACACTATAAAGCTAAGATGCCTACTTCACTTCTATTATCATTAGGACTCTTGTAATTCACAGTGACAGGAGCTGCTTCCCACCTCTTGTATCTGTGACATTATGTTACTCACTAGTGTGCAGATCCCTGCTGTAGCAGTCAGTAACATATAAAGCTGCTTCCGCAGGCAGTGAGTTTTGTTTCGGGCTGTGATCATTTGTCACTGTGGATGATCGTGGAGGGTTTTTATGTGGGTACTAAAGAGGGGAAAGATAGATGTGTTTGTGTCCTTTTTACAAATAAATGATTTTTCTCTGTGATGTAATTTTTACTATTTACTTTAGAGGTTCATAATAGCTGGGTCTAATATTGGCCCGGAATAATGAACCTTGGGCTTGGTGACAGTTGGCAATCCTCAGCTGGTATTAACTCCCTATTACTCAGTCTGCTACCGGCACAAGGGCAACTAACAGAGTCGGGTAAAGCTCCAGAAAATGGCTTTTCTATGAATACGCCATTTTCTGAGGTGACAACAGGTTGCCATTCACAGCATAGGAGACAAAGAATGCTTGGGCCTCCCTGTGCAGAGAATTCGATCCTCCAGCTGCCTAGTTTTACATGCCTGAACACCAAAGATATGGCGAAGCCCCACATATTTTTTTTTAAATTATTATTTTTTTTTTATTTTTAATAGGGCACCCATGTATTTTTGATTACCAGCCTCATAAATCAAGGCAGCCAGGGGTGGATGGCAGCCTGTAGCTGTCTGCTATACCTGGGCTTGTTACCAAAAAAACATTGGAGCCCCACATCACATTATGACATCAAGAAACCATTTCTTTTTTTTTATTTTAAGCCTTTAACCTGTTTTTAGTCACAATCACAACCAGGGGCGTATCTACAACAAGTGCTTGGGTTACTATTGCACCCGGGCCCTGGAGCCTAAGGGGTGCCAAAAGTCCTTTTGGCCTGTAGAAAAAGACTAATGCTATTAAAGATTTGCAATAATTGGGAGCCCTGTTGGAGCTTTCGCATCAGTACCCATGAGCTTCAATTTATACCAATGGTTGGTCAAAACAGTGAATAATTGATTAAAAAAACACATCAAAATTCACATGAAAAACTGCACCAATAATGCACCAAGAGACCACCAACTTATCTGTGTGGATCTTTGAAACATGATGTGTATTTTGTATGTCAAAAAGCTGCAGTACACCTTCTACGCTGGAACTTAGCCTTATAGTACTAGATAGTACAAATGATGCTGGTAAATGTGCTCTAATGTATTTGGAACCTGAAGAAATTCCTCTTAAAATAAGTGTTTTTTTTTTTTTAAAGCGTTGGTGACAACAAGCCATAACTTCTTCACATTCAAAAGAATAACACAGTTTTGGGGGGTTCCCAGCTGAGCAAGGTGGCAGATGTGTAGGGCTAGGCTCCGACAATGCCAGGCTCCCAGTGGCTTCTCAGCAGCTCTTGACTCACCGCGGCCGGCTGACTCCGGTTTAGACAGGCGATTCTTCTCCTTCCTTGTCACGGGTGGACCGCGCCTGCCGGTAGTGGGGCCCGGTGTAGTGCAGATCAAAAGTGAAGACGTCTTGCGGGAACAGATTAAAGGGGTTTTAATTTGTTTTCTTCGTGACGCCACCTATGAGTAGTTTGGTAAGGGCTACCGACGCTGCGGAACCCCCGGGGGATGGACAGCAGCAAGATGTTACGCTCCCCACAGGCTGAGCGGTGATCCCCGGGGGCTGGAGCTGCTCAAGATGTTGTGCGGCAGCTGCGGTTACCTTCTAGTTAATGACGGACAGTTCATAAGGAATCACGGACACAGACAGTCTCTATAACGGTCTTTACTGTAACCAGCAGGCAATACATGGTATACAGTGGTTGAGTAGTAGACCGGGTGGACTCAGCAGTGATGGTGTCCCTTAGAAATCCGTAGTGCTCCTCCATTCTAGCTAAGTGGTTACCAATGTCGCCCAGGAATACCAGATCGGGTACGGGGAGGCTGCTTCAATGCCCTATCCATGCTATACGTTGTGGATGTTTTGGGGAGCCTTGGGTCCCTCAGTGGGTACACCGCTGGTTAGACGACTGGAAATTGGCTGTTGGTGGGGTGCTCCTATAAAGCTGATCCTCCACTCTTCTGGTTCGCGTAGCAGAGGTGAACTGCTGCCAGCTTCGGTACCAGTGAACCGGCTGTGAGTTGTGGGCACGGGAGTCTTTTGGGAACCCGTGTAGAAATGCCCAATCCCGGTGGTTAAGGCCTCAGGTGCTGACACCCGACCGGTGACGGCCCAGGGGCCCGCACTGGGTGCAGAGCCCCCGCTCCTCTCCAAGTTCTAGTCTGCTCTCGTCAGGTTCTAGACTTCTTCTTCTTCTTCTTCTGTCTAGACTATTGTGTGTTCTCCTGCACTACCCTAGCACTCCGCCCACCAGGACCTAGGATTGGCCCTCTATTCTAGGTGATGTATGCTGGGTTGGATTTCTAAATTAACCAGGTCATTGCTGAGTCAGAGAATATTGCGGCTGCATTTGTGGCTGCAATACCCTCCTGTGACGCACTCGTTGCGGGGCGCCACACTCCCCCTTGGTTGAATACGCTTGTCCCCAAGCGTCTCACTACTCACATTACAGAGGTTTTTACATTTTATAACAGGTAATACACTTTTATTAATGACAGGTCATATATGCATAAAAGTGAGGTAGATAAACAGGTTAACACATTGCGCGGACCCGGCGGGCGGTCGGCTGTCCTTAGAATAAAAGTTCAGGCTGTAGCCGCCAAGTCGCGGTGTTTATGGTGCAAACAAGAAGAAGTCTCTTTTAATAGCAAAGTTCAAACAACAACAGTCACTTATGGAGGGCAGTGTTCCGGACCCGTATAGCGAACCACCCATCACGGCATATATGGCGCTCATAGGTTACTATGTCCCCTCTATACAAGTCTCGGCTTGGATGGCCTCGCGGTAGGTGCGATTCCACATCACGGCGCCCCACAAACACTTCAGTACTCACACCCTCCTCCCTTACGAATCCCCACCCGGTGGACAAGTTAAATGTGCTTACCCACCCGGTTTTACGGAATTGTTCAGGCAATGGAGATTGGCGGCGGGCCTCGGCACGAGCCTGCATGTTAGCTTGCAGTCGAGTGTGCCACTCGTCTCTCCGGATACGACGTACCTCTTCGTCGGAGTGATGCGGCGTGTGGATAAAGTCACTACGGCGTGCTGGTTGTTGAACCGCTCGAGCTTGGTGGGCAGTCTGGAGTGGAGCCCGGTTCAACGGAACCGGAGAAAATACGGTTGCGGCGGCACCCGACCAGTGCACCCGAGCTGATCGCCCGGCAGAAGGGTTCCGTGTGTCTCCCAGGCGAACCCGGTGTAGAGATCCTCAGGTGAACTGTAGGTCTCCTCGTCATCCTCCTCGACCTCCTCGATGACTACGTCGGGCTGCTCGGCTGGCGAAGACGATGGGATGGAATCCTCTGGATCGGTGGGTGGCTGTGCTGCAAAGTTCTCCTCGGGGTCGTTGTGCAGGACTTCCAGGCTGCCTGCCTCTTCTTCTGTAGCAGCGGGAAGTGGTGTTTCGATCCCGGTCACCTGGTAGGCCTCTGTAGTTGCAGAGGAGGCCTCCGGTTCAAGGGAGAAACAGGCGACAGTCTCGGTAGTGTGGAAACCAGTCGCGGGTTCCGCAGGTGGAACCAGGTAGAGGTCGGCTTCTTCGTGGGAGCGTATTGGAAGCTCCGGCTCTGGAACGGGGTCGGCTGCGGTATCGTCCGCTGGAACGGGTCGAGCTGTGGTCCTCTCTGGAATAACACAGTCTATGGGCTCCGGTGACGAAGCTGGACAGGTAGTGGGCGACGGTGAGGCTGTTAAGAAGCTAGCGACGTCGTCTGGGCTTGGAGAAGCTGTACCCGGTCGGCTCTGCTGCATCGCATGATGGAGTCTTCTGCCTAGGGTCGCGCTCCAGCTGCGAATCGTCCATTCCACAGTCTCAAGTAGTCGCACCCGGAGGTCTTGTAGAGCCTCTAGCCAGAAGTCGGGGCTGCCGTCTATAGTAAGGGCAGGATCCGGACCCGGTTGGCCTATGGCTGCTCTAGCCTCCGCCTCGACCTCCCGCATTAGGTCTTGGAGTCTCGTGCTGGCCATTCTCTTCTTGGAGGGAAACCACACCCGTTCAACCGGTAAGACGTTCTGGTAGAGCTGGTGAAGAAGGTCTTCTCTCTCTGTCGGTGTGTCTATCTATGACACTCCCATTTCCTCTGGGCTTTCATAGTCCAATCGTGGGAAAAGTCTTTGGGGTCCGCCCCCATGGTTGATTCGAGCAATCAGGGCGGACAAAGAGTTTGGCGCCTTTTGTCTTTAGCCCTCCCACAATGAGGGGGGGGGGTTGACTCACTCCTGGGCTTCACGTGGCGGCTTCTTGTGGCGGGAACGCCATCTTGGGCGCCATCTTGACCCAATGGTGTAAAGGCGGGAAAGTTCTTTTAGGGACGAACAAAGTCCAATTGTAGACAATAAAGTCCAGTTTAAGCACAATATACCCGTTGGGTAACGGGCCTGCTCGTATCCTGTTCGTGACGCCATTTTCTGACTCACCGCGGCCGGCTGACTCCGGTTTAGACAGGCGATTCTTCTCCTTCCTTGTCACGGGTGGACCGCGCCTGCCGGTAGTGGGGCCCGGTGTAGTGCAGATCAAAAGTGAAGACGTCTTGCGGGAACAGATTAAAGGGGTTTTAATTTGTTTTCTTCGTGACGCCACCTATGAGTAGTTCGGTAAGGGCTACCGACGCTGCGGAACCCCCGGGGGATGGACAGCAGCAAGATGTTACGCTCCCCACAGGCTGAGCGGTGATCCCCGGGGGCTGGAGCTGCTCAAGATGTTGTGCGGCAGCTGCGGTTACCTTCTAGTTAATGACGGACAGTTCATAAGGAATCACGGACACAGACAGTCTCTATAACGGTCTTTACTGTAACCAGCAGGCAATACATGGTATACAGTGGTTGAGTAGTAGACCGGGTGGACTCAGCAGTGATGGTGTCCCTTAGAAATCCGTAGTGCTCCTCCATTCTAGCTAAGTGGTTACCAATGTCGCCCAGGAATACCAGATCGGGTACGGGGAGGCTACTTCAATGCCCTATCCATGCTATACGTTGTGGATGTTTTGGGGAGCCTTGGGTCCCTCAGTGGGTACACCGCTGGTTAGACGACTGGAAATTGGCTGTTGGTGGGGTGCTCCTATAAAGCTGATCCTCCACTCTTCTGGTTCGCGTAGCAGAGGTGAACTGCTGCCAGCTTCGGTACCAGTGAACCGGCTGTGAGTTGTGGGCACGGGAGTCTTTTGGGAACCCGTGTAGAAATGCCCAATCCCGGTGGTTAAGGCCTCAGGTGCTGACACCCGACCGGTGACGGCCCAGGGGCCCGCACTGGGTGCGGAGCCCCCGCTCCTCTCCAAGTTCTAGTCTGCTCTCGTCAGGTTCTAGACTTCTTCTTCTTCTGTCTAGACTATTGTGTGTTCTCCTGCACTACCCTAGCACTCCGCCCACCAGGACCTAGGATTGGCCCTCTATTCTAGGTGATGTATGCTGGGTTGGATTTCTAAATTAACCAGGTCATTGCTGAGTCAGAGAATATTGCAGCTGCATTTGTGGCTGCAATACCCTCCTGTGACGCACTCGTTGCGGGGCGCCACACTCTCACCCGACTAAAATTAAATCTCCTATTTACAGACATACTGGTGGCCAGGATGACAAGAGGGAGATCCTGTAATTTATCCTCCCCAGCAAAACTGACAGCTTTCTTCTCACCGGGCCCACCAGCAACAGTGAGAGGGAAAATGGCACCGGAGTCTCAAGCTTCAGCTAACCGCTCCTCCCACAGGAGCTCCAGGTTAGCACTGGCCTCAGCTTCTGGCATAACAGCAGGAGAGGGATCTGACATTCCTCTAACTAAAAAGACAATTCAGATCTTGCTAGTTTCCCGGAGGGCAGCACTGCAGGAAGACCTGAGAGGGATGGTTGCAGAGATAAGAGGGGATTTGGATGCATTAGGGTCCCGCACCTCACACTTTGAGAGCAAAATGGCGGAATTTGTGAAGTCGCACAACAACCTTATTGATGCCAATGCTGCTCTAGAACATGAAATGTACTGGTTGAAATACAAAATGGGTGACAGGGAAATCAGAGACCGTAGGAACAAGGTATGTATTAGGGCTATCCCAGAATCTGTCTGTGATCCTGAACTCTCTGCTTATTTTAATAAGATTCTACTAAAGGTTCTGTCGGACTTGCCACAATACTGTTACAAAGTTAACAGAATACATAGAGTCCCTTACCTCCGCCATATTGATTCTTTTTTACCACGAGACATGCTGGCCAGAATCCACTTCTTTACCACAAAGAACGCCTTCATGTCTACAGTGAGTAGAATGGCCTCTCTCCCTGAGTCCTATCACAACCTGGAGATCTTCCCTGATTTGTTAGCCCCATTAGCAAGGTACAGAAAATTCACTACGGAGGCAAAAATCTTGCGTGATAATGGCATAAAGTACCACTGGGGGCACCCAGTTCGGCTGATTTTTTTTCACACTCTGCCTACACCTGCTTTTTATCTGAACAACTTCGCAAACTGCTCCAGGACTGGGGCATGATGGAAACCACCTAAGCGTAAAGGTGGTACGCGGAGCAGTGACAAGAAAAATATTGATACTGAATTTCATGGGTGATTGCTTTTTCTTTCATACTTAGTCGTATGCCAGACTTATGGCACCTGGTCTGTCACCAGATGTTTTTTTTTTTGCCAGTATCTGTTTTCTGGCAAATTTAGGCTGGAGACTTTGAACTAAACTGTTCTTACCCCCCCATCCAGTTAGTATGACTGTTACAGGCTTATAGGCCTAAATGAGCTTTTTTTCACCTCTACTGTTCTTTTTTCTGTTTGTGTTTTGTGTACTCTTCCCCCCCCCTTCTTTCCTCCCCTTTCCTACCCTCATTTCTTAAAAGATAATAATGCTTGCCTACATCACTCTAAATTTCCCTTAACTTTTTTTTGGGAACACAAGGGAAAAAAGGTGGGTATATGCATCCTGGTCAAGGACACCGTGGCCTTTAACCTGATAGACTCAGTGGTTGATGCAGAAGACAGGTATATAATTGTAATATACTCTATTGTCGGGAATATACATACCTTTGCCATAGTCTAATCTCCTATCTCAGCCCAAGTCTCCTTTATCGGGAAATCCCTAACATTATTGAAAAATGTTGCCAAGGGTCACCAAATTGTGTGCGGTGACTTTAACCTTCCCATGCATAGGAACCTTGACTGTTTGGCTTCGACTGGGCCTGGCAAGGATCTATCTTGCATTGCTGGAGAGTTTCATCTCCATGACATTTGGAGATATCTGCATGCATCCGAACAGGACTATACCTTTTTCTGTGCTCGACACATAGCAGGATCGATTATTTTCTGGTAGACAGTAAATCCCTAGATGTATGCAAAGGGGCTTCTGTGGGGGTTATTTCTTGGTCAGACCATGCCCCAGTGATCTTAACAATTGCTAACCAATTTGAAATTCCTGGTGGCCCTACGTGGAGACTGAACAATCAACTTCTTTCACATGCACACTCGGCCCACTCTATTTCTCAAAACTTAGAAGAACATTTTTCAATCAACGATAACGGTATATTCCCTATGGTCAGCTCACAAGGCATTCATTACTTCATTACAGGGGTTTGCATGAAACTCTCTTCCTACCCTACGGAAACGATTTAGCTTCAACTGTACAAGCTTGGACTTTAACTTCACTCTTCTCTTCTTAGTGAAAGTTGAAAATACCGTATGGAAACTCAAAGTATACAACTATACCATGGGCGACAGGGCAAGAAAAATTCTGGCTAAGAGAATTAAAAATATAGAACAAGATAACAAAGTAGACTACATTGTAGGGCCTGGCAACATCCCCATCCATCACCCGGTTAAAATAGCTGAATCCTTTGCAGATTTCTACTCTAATCTTTATAATCTTAAGGATGACCCGCTTACTCACCAATCTTCTCTTCGTCTCATTAATGCGTATTTGGGAAATTTAAACCTACCAAAACTGTCGAATGACCAACTGGGAGCTCTGAACTCCCCCCTTTTACCCCTTAGAAATACAGAAAGTAATTAAGTCCTTGAAAGTCCTGTCTGCTCCAGGACCAGATGGTTTTCCAAATAAGTATTATCAACAGTTTGCTAATATCCTGACTCCCTATTTGTTACACACTTTCAATCCCTGGCAGAATTTGGGTTTTTTATCCTTGGCAAATTTAGAAGCGCCGATAGCCACCCTGCCGAAACCAGGCAAACCCCCCACTTGTCGAGGCAACTTTAGACCCATCTCGTTACTTAACTGTGACGTTAAAATTTACGCAAAGCTTTTGGCAACAAGGCTTCACTCTGTCTTACCTTCCCTGATCTCGTCAGACCAGGTTGGGTTCATAGCTGGGAGACAGGCAAAAGATGGAACCAGGAGGATGATACATTTAAGTAACATCACAGAACTTACAAAACTACCCAGAGCCGTTTTATCCCTGGACACCAAAAAAGGCTTTTGACAGTGTTAGTTGGGCATATCTCTCAGCAGTCCTCCTCAAATTTGGGTTTCAGGGGCCTTTTCTCTAAGCTATCCTCTCACTATATTCCAACCCTAATGCCTCAGTCTTAGCTTCGGGATTTTGGTAAAAAAACTTTCCAATCGCTACCTGGACTTGCCAAGGCTATCCTTTATCTCCCTTGATCTTCACGTTAGTGATGGAACCCTTGGAGGAGTCGATCTGTTCAGACCCTGACATGAAAGGTATTAGAGTGGGCATAGCAAAGCACAAAATAGGTCTTTACGCAGACGACGTCATCATCTCCTGCACCTATCCGGAAATCTCCCTTCCTGGAATCATAAAAGTTCTTGACAGTTTCTCACAGCTTTCCTATTATAAACTTAATGCCAGTAAAAGTGAAATTCTACCTTTACATATCTACCCAGAGAATATAACTAAATTGTCATAATCTCTCCCTTTTAAGTGGTCGCCGGAAGGGATCAAATATTTGGGGATTACGTTGGCTCCCATTCATTCTCTGGTGAGGAATAACATTTCACTATTATCCTCAGTAATTCATAAGTAGATAACGCATCTTTCACAGTTCTCTGTCTCTTGGATTGCCAAAATTCAAACCATAAATATGTCTATTCTTCCCAGTGTGGTTTACATATTTTGTTGCCTTCCAGTCAAGATCCCGACTGCATAAATTTAAAGGTTGCAATCTACTATCCTTAGATTCATTTGGGTGGGGGGACGCAGGATCTCAGCTGGCTTCCTTTACCGCCCCTTAAATAGAGGCAGCTTGGGAGCCCATAACATCCAGGCTTATCACAAGGCTGAATTAAATGATTTATTTTTAACCTACCATTTTTACCCTACATACTGTATGAACTGGCTGTAAGCCATATAGGGAGGCCCCTCCAAACACCGTATATCAATTTTATGAAACCAAGAAGAGGGTTTATGTCCCAGAAGGTATCAAGAATGGACCATAGAATCATATTGCATCTAAAATCTATAGGTTTAATGTTTCTTTCCATAAAAACATACAATCAATATCAAGTGCAAAATGACCTATCTAGTACCAATAGTTTCAGTTTATCAATTTTAACATTATAAGGTGACCAGTGCAAAGATAGAAAAAGAGTCACAATTGTCTCCCATTAGAGGTAAAATTTCCCAATCAATGTATAGAGTAGGCACAGGGGAGAGGGCTGACCTAATTCTTGAAGCAAGTTTGTTTATTTGTGGGGTTAGAGATGGGTTAGAGATAGATTAATATAAAGCTAAGTGGCTGCTAGTTCATCCTTTCCAACCTCTCCACAACCATAATTATGCCCCTAGATCTAGCCCACTAAATCCCTAGTCTCGCTTACCCGTTGTTGTTGTATATGGGAGATGCAGATGTAGATCTGGGTGCCCCCCACAAAGCTGCCATAGCTGAAGCACTGAGAGAATGTTGGTGGTCTGACTTTTCTCAGAGGTGGTTCCAGCTGGAATCTTTTCATACTCTCAGGTCATCTACTAGATTAACACTAAGCAAATTATCTGAGCGAACTACACTCACCTTCATACTGGTAAAGCTTTGTTATACAGTTGAAAAATCTTAACTAAATCACATCTTAAAATTCCCCTATAGGCCCTGTCATTAGAACTTCATATACTTTACTTAAACTTGGGGGATTGGGAATAAAAGGGCCTTTTCTCAGTGCAAGATCTGTTCCATGCGGGGCCTCTATGCTCCTTTGACGACCTGGTAACTAAATTCTTACTGCACCATAATGATTTTTATAAATTTCTTCAAGTACGCCGTCTATTAAATTCCCACCCCCTCCCTAAGCCTCTCCCTCTCCCCCCTTTATCTCTCAAATATATCAAGTTCGACAATGCCCCGACTTTCTACAACATTTTTAATAACTTCAAAACTATAGATAAAGCCCCTTTAATGTGTAAATGGGAACACACTGAACAAAGATCTCGTTGCAGCAATGGCACTTAGCTTCTACACAAGCTTTAAAATTATCTTGCATCAACCACATGGAGAAACTTAAAAAATTACATATGGTCTGGTACTTAACTCCTGACTGGGTGGCTCATGTCTTCCCAGATGCTGCAAACTTATGCTGGCGGGCATGCACTTCTTGTGGCTCCCTATTTCATATATGGTGGTTATGGCCAAAAATTGGTTTTCTGGACTTAGGTTTTTAACCTCTTATCCTCCCTTTGTGGTCTTCCCTTCACTCAGGATCCCTCTTTAGCTCTCCTGGACATGGACCTCGACTTATTCCCCAAAGAATTTAAAAGATTCATTTTTCACACCCTTTCAGCTGCACGTTTCTGTATAGCAACGAAATGGAAACTCCCTAATCCACAGCTTCTCGCAGATCTGATTCACCAGATTAATACACAATTCCACTACGAATACTTTTTGGCAGCTGATTTGCACTCAAAAGAGTCTTGGGCACCCGCCGGAGTACTGGGAAACTCATGGGACTACATCTCTAGTGGACCCGGCATGCATGATGTCTACTCCTTCCTTAGCCTCAAACAGGCGGATCGCTTGCCATTTATACCATGTACCTTCGTGTATTCTGGCTTTACTATTGTAAGATACTTTCATGTACTATTTTTATTTTCTTTCTACTTTATTATTTTCTTTCTACTTTACTATGTATTACCATTCTTTCTTGATTGATAATTGTTATGCTAAACTTTAATAAACAATATTTTCTGAAAAAAAAAAAAAAGAGTCTTGGGCTAAGGACTGGATTTACTGGTACTCTTCACCGTATACTATTCCGATTCCAAAGTCTCAACTATACTTTTGCTTTATTAAATAAGGCTTCTAGTCAGGATCTTCCTCCCCTTCCCCTCCCACCTCTACCTCCCCACTTTTCCCTCCCTTCCCCATCTCTCCTTCCCTATTCTCCTCCCCCCCTCTCCTCTCCTCCCCATAAATTGCCTTTGGCTGTAGCTTATCTATAGTTTGACCAATGTCTGTTTGCTCATCAATCATGACACAGTGACCTCAGGTCTGATGAGTCCTATGCTGACATCCCTGTCCTCCTTGTCTTCCCTGTCCCACTTCTTAGAGGGTGGACACCATCTCAACCCTAGACCACCTGTGGGCGATGAGGGTGCTAAGTGCAGACATGGAGCCAGCAACTCCACATATTAGACAAAAAACAGAAAAAACTGCACAGCACTCAGTGCACATAGTGTGAACTGGTGCCAGCAAGGACGCTGGATCAAACAACCAGAAAAAATGTCTCTGCAGCACTCAGCTACTACCAATAATGCACACATGCTAACAAGCTGTATATGAGGAAAAAAATTAAAAACTTACGTTTTTTTTTTTTTTAAAAACTCAATATTCTAATTTTTTTATTTTCTGAGGTTCTTGGTACATACATTGGCCAATGTATGTACCAAGAACCTCAAAAAAATAAGAATATTGAGTTTAAAAAAAAAAAACATACATCTTTAATTTTTTCCTCATATACTGCTTGTATGTATGTACAAATGTATGTACCAAGAACCTCAGAAAATAAAAAAATAAGAATACTGAGGTTTTTTTTAAAAAACGTAAGTTTTTAATTTTTTCCCCATATACCGCTTGTTAGCATGTGTGCATTATTGGTAGTAGCTGAGTGCTGCAGAGAACTTTTTTCTGGTTGTTTGATCCAGCGTCCCTGCTGGCACCAGTTCACACTATGTCTTTGAGTGCTGTGCATTTTTTTCTGTTTTTTATCTATAGTTTGGTTATTTGGTGTTATGTTCTATATACTAATTAGTGTACATAGACACTGGGATCGCCTATACTGTGTGCAGAATTATTAGGCAAATGAGTATTTTGATCACATGATACTTTTTATACATGTTGTCCTACTCCAAGCTGTGTAGGCTTGAGAGACAACTACCAATTAAGTAAATCAGGTGATGTGCATCTCTGTAATGAGGAGGGGTATGGTGTAATGACATCAACACCCTATATAAGGTGTGCTTAGTTATTAGGCAAATGCCTTTCCTTAGGCAAAATGGGTCAGAAGAGAGATTTGACAGGCTCTGAAAAGTCCAAAATTATGAGATGTCTTGCAGAGGGATGCAGCAGTCTTGAAATTGCCAAACATTTGAAGCGTGAGCACTGAACAATCAAGCGTTTCCGGGCAAATAGCCAACAGGGTCGCAAGAAGCGTGTTGGGCAAAGAAGGTGCAAAATAACTGCCCATGAATTGAGGAAAATCAAGCGTGAAGCTGGCAAGATGCCATTTGCCACCAGTTTTGCAATATTTCAGAGCTGCAACGTTGCTGGAGTATGAAAAATCACAAGGTGTGCTATACTCAGGGACATGGCCAAGGTAAAGAAGGCTGAAAAATGACCACCTTTGAACAAGAAACATAAAATAAAATGTCAAGACTGGGCCAAGAAATATCTTAAGACTGATTTTTCAAAGGTTTTATGGACTGCTGAAAGGAGAGTGACTCTTGATGGGCCAGATGGATGGGCCAGAGGCTGGATCAGTGAAGGGCAGAGAGCTCCATTCCGACTCAGATGCCAGCAAGGGGAAATAGAAAACTGGTATGGGCTGGTATCATCAAAGATGGACTTGTGGGACCTTTTCGGGTTGAGGATGGAGTGAAGCTCAACTCTTGGACCTACTGCCAGTTTCTGGAAGACAACTTTTTCAAGCAGTGGTAGAGGAAGAAGTCGGTATCGTTCAAGAAAAACATGATTTTCATTTTGAACAATGCTCCATCACAGGCATCCAACTACTCCACAGCGTGGCTGGCCAGTAAAGTTCTAAAAGAAGAAAAAGCAATGACATGGCCCCCTTGTTCACCTGATCTGAACCTCATAGAGAACCTGTGGTCCCTAAAATGTGAGATCTACAGGGAGGGAAAACAGTACACCTCTCGGAACAGTGTCTGGGAGGCTGTGGTGGCTGCTGCACGCAATGTTGATCGTAAACAGATCAAGCAACTGACAATCTATGGACGGAAGGCTGTTGAGTGTCATCATAAAGAAAGGTGGCTATATTGGTCACTAATATTTTGGGGTTTTGTTTTTGCATGTCAGAAATGTTTATTTCTAATTTTTGTGCAGTTGGATTGCTTTACCTGGTGATAATAAACAAGTGAGATGGGAATATATTTGGTTTTTATTAAGTTGCCTAATAATTCTGCACAGTAATAGTTACCTGCACAAACAGATATCCTCCTAAGATAGCCAGATCTAAAAAAAAACCACTCCAACTTCCAAAAATATTAAGCTTTGATATTTGAGTCTTTTGGGTTGATTGAGAACATAGTTGTTGATCAATAATAAAAATAGTCCTCTAAAATACAACTTGCCTAATAATTCTGCAAACTGTGTATTTTTTGCTTCTAGTCTCAAGATCTTTTTTGTCCCTTGGTACACATGCCACATCTTGTATTACTGTATTGTACCAATTTAAATAAAAATTTGTGGGATCGAAAAATAAAAGAATAATACAGTTTTGTGACCAGAAAAAAGTAATCATTTTTGGAAGGTTTGATGAAGTCTTTATTATTGCCTAATAATTTAGTGCAGGGAGGGTGCAGCTGTGCTGGGGGAGAGAAAATGGCTAGAAGGTTGGAGGAGTGTTTAACTAGGGTTTGGGGGGGAGGGTATTCATTGAATAGGAGGGGAAGATAGTGTAAATAGTAATCTGGGCACAAGTAATAAAATTGGGGGTGGCATGGGGGGTGGGGTTAGAACAGTCAATATAGTAGGAAGGAATAGTGGTAAAGAGAGATGCATAAAGTGCATGTACACTAATGCCAGAAGCCTCACCAACAAAATGGAGGAATTAGAATTGATTTTGTTGGAAAATAATTATGACATGGTGGGGATTTCGGAGACATGGCTGGATGAGAGTCATGACTGGGCTGTTAATTTACAGGGCTATAGTTTGTTCAGAAATGACCATACAAATAAGTGAGGGGGAGGTGTATGTTCATACGTAAAATCATCCTTAAAACCCATCCTGCGTGATAATATAGGTGAATCTAATGGAAATGTAGAGTCCCTGTGGGTGGAGATAAGGGGAGGGGGAAAAAATAATAAATTACTGATAGGGGTTTGTTATAAGTCCCCAACAATAATGGAAGTGGAGGAAAATATCCTCATAAAGCAAATAGATGAAGCAGCGACTCAGGGAGAAGTCATTATTATGGGGGACTTCAACTACCCTGAAATAATAATAATAATAATAATAATAATAAAACTTTATTTGTATAGCGCCAACATATTCCGCAGCGCTTTACAGTACAACGGTACATATAAGAAAAATATACGGTACAGAAAGGTAGTTACATACAATAAACATAGAATCAACTTAGGAAATACAATAAAAAGGCAGAAAATGAAGGTGACCCTGCTCGAAGGAGCTTACAATCTAAGACGGGATGGGAACACAAAGTACAAGGGCTTATAACAATGAATATCTTATGTCTAAATGACTACTGTTAGGGAGAAGGATAGGCCGCCCTGAAGAGGTGTGTTTTTAGGGAGCGTCTGAAGCTATGCAAGTTGTGGATGGTCTTAATTTCTTGGGGTAGAGCATTCCAGAGTTTTGGTGCAGCTCGAGAGAAGTCTTGAAGTCGGGAATGGGAGGTTCGGATTAATGCCGAGGTTAGTCTAAGGTCACGTTCAGAGCGAAGGGGACGGTAGGGTGGTAGACAGAGATGCGGGTGGAGAGGTAAGGAGGTGCCGCACCATGAATAGCTTTGTGGATGACAACGAGCAATTTGAATTGGATTCTATAGTGTACGGGTAGCTAATGTAGTGACTGGCACAGAGCAGAAACATCTGAGTAACGGTTTGCTAGATAGGTGATCCTGGCTGCTGCAGTGAGGATAGACTGGGGAGGGGAAAGCTTACTGTGGGGGAGGCCAGCTAATAAAAAATTACAGTAGTCAAAGCGGGAATGAATCAGGGCCACAGTGAGGGTTTTAGTTGTTTCCATGGTGAGGAAAGGGCGAATTCTGGAGATATTTTTCAGGTGCAAGCGACAGGAGCAGGTGAGAGATTGTATGTATGGGGTGAAGAAGAGATTAGAGTCCATCAAAACACCGAGACAGCGAGCCTGCTGACTGGGCGTTATCATGGTGCCGCACACCGAGAGAGAGATGTCAGGTTTAGAGAGGTTGGCAGAGGGTGGGAGCAGAAGAAGTTCGGTTTTGGAAAGGTTGAGTTTCAGATAGAGAGCGGACATGATATTGGAGACTGCGGTTAGACAGTCATTGGTGTTCTTTATTAGAGCAGGGGTAAGGTCAGGGGCTGAAGTGTATAGTTGTGTGTCATCAGCATAAAGATGGTACTGGAAGCCAAATCTGCTGATGGTGTGTCCGATCGGGGCTGTGTAGAGAGAGAAGAGGAGAGGGCCAAGGACTGAACCCTGAGGGACCCCAATAGTGAGAGGAAGAGGGGAGGAAGTGGAGCCAGAGAATGATACACTGAAAGAGCGGTCAGAAAGATAGGAAGAGAACCAGGAGAGAGCTGTGTCCTTGATGCCAATGGAGTGCAGCATAGCGAGTAGGAGATGGTGGTCAACAGTGTCAAAAGCTGCAGAGTGGTCAAGAAGGATAAGCAGAGAGTGGTCACCATTATGTTTTGCTGTCAGAAGGTCATTGGTTACTTTGATGAGGGCAGTTTCTGTAGAATGTAAGGGGTGGAAGCCAGACTGCAATGGATCTAAAAGAGAGTGAGTGGCGAGGTAATGGGTGAGGCGGGTGTAGACCAGGCGCTCCAGGAGTTTAGAGATGAAGGGGAGATTGGAGACAGGTCTGTAGTTATTTGTGCAGGATGGGTCAAGGGATGTTTTCTTTAGTAGTGGAGTAATAATAGAGTGTTTGAAGGAGGAGGGGAAGATGCCAGTAGAGAGGGAGAGATTGAAGATTGTGGTTAAGTGACTGGTGACCACTGGAGAGAGGGACTGGAGTAGGTGTGAGGGAATGGGGTCAGAGGTGCATGTAGTGGGACGTGAGGACGAGAGGAGCCTGGAGACTTCTTCTATGGCTGGGTCTAAAATGGAGAGTGAGCCAGAGGGGATGTGGGGACAGATGGGAGTAGAAACACTTGAAGGTTGGGAGCTGATTTCCTGACGGATGTTTTCTATTTTGTCTGTGAAGTAAGAGGCCAGATCATCAGCACAGAGGTCAGTGATAGGAGCCTGCACTTTCGGACTGAGGAGAGAGTGAAAGGTGTCAAAAAGTTTCTTTGAGTTGTTGGCTAGTGAGGAGATCAGGGTGGTGAAGTAGGTCTGTTTGGCGAGTTGAAGGGCAGAGTTATAGGTTTTTAGCATGAATTTATAATGGATGAAGTCTCCTGGTGAGCGAGTTTTCCTCCATAGGCGTTCGGCACTCCTGGAGCATCGCTGGAGGAATCGAGTTTGTGATGTGAGCCAGGGCTGTTTTACTCTGTGTTTGGAGGTTCTGAGGGTGAGGGGTGCTGCTTGGTCCAGGGTACTTTTGAGAGTGTCATTGTAGTAATTCACAGCCAGATTGGGGCAGGAGAAGGAGGAGATTAGGGACAGTGATGAGAGAAGAGAGTCTGTGAATGTGTGAGGGTTGATGGCCTGTAGATTTCTGAATGTGTGATAGGTCGGACTATGCTGTGATGGGCGAGGGTTTGTGAGTGTAAAGGTGAGAATGTTGTGATCAGAGAGAGAAAGAGATGAGTTGTCTATGGAGGAGGTAGAGCAGAGTCGGGTTAAGACCAGGTCAAGGGTGTTACCATCCTTATGTGTCTCAGAGGTTGAGAGTTGCGAGAGGCCAAGAGAAGTGGTTAGAGATAGGAGCTGGGATGCAGATGTGGAGTTGAAGCTGTTTATGGGGATGTTAAAGTCACCCAGGATGAGGGTTGGTAATTCTGAGGACATGAAGTGCGGCAGCCACGCGGAGAAGTGGTCGAGGAAGTGGGTGGTTGAACCTGGGGGGCAATACACCACCGCTACTCTGAGGGGGAGGGGACGGAACAGCCTAATGGTGTGAACCTCCAAAGAAGGGAATGAGAGTGATGGAGTGGGGGGGATGACCTGGAAAGTACATTGTGGGGACAGGAGTAGGCCAACTCCACCACCACGTCTCTTTCCAGGTCTCGGGGAATGAGAGAAGTGTAGACCGCCGAAGGAGATAGCAGCAGGGGAGGCAGTGTCTGAGTCCTGGATCCAGGTTTCCGTAAGGGCCAAAAGGTTAAGAGAGTTAGTGAGAAAGTAGTTGTGGATAAAGGGAAGTTTGTTGCATGCGGACCGTGTATTCCAGAGGGCACATTTAAAAAAGGGAGATGGAGGTGTGCAGGTAATGCTAATAAGGTTACTGGGATTTCTGTGTGGAGGGGGTTGAAGTTGGAAGAGGGTGGCCCAGGATTGGGAGAAATATCGCCTGACATAAGCAGTAGTAGAAAGAGAAGGCTCTATGACATTGTTTTTGTTGAGGCAAGACCCTGGAATATGACTGGCTTAGATTATTGAGTAGGGTGAAGAGAGTATGGGAGCAGGACATAGTAAAGGGAAGTAGAGAGGGGCTGATGTGGATAAAGGGTGATGGAGGGGGAATGGGGCGGTAAAAGTGGATGACTAATGCACATAGATATAAAAGCATTGAAATGAATGACATTTTGATGAAATGGGCTAAGTAAAGTACTGAAGGGTAGTAGATTGGTAGAGTTGTTACCTTCTGGTTACCTCTGGCTTATCTCTGGTATATCTCTGTATCCACTTAGAAATGCCACTTTGAAATGGCACAGATGCCAACGCACAGAATGCCTTACACCATGCAATTTAAAGCTCTTGTGAACAACAGTAATATACCAGGTATGTGGAGGGGAGGGGTCAGAGGAGAAGGATACATCACACCAGGGGACAAGTAACAAATTACTGCTAAGAGGAAAGTTTGGGTCAGGATCGGCAGGAGACAGAGACAAGGGCAGGAGGAGAAAAAGAAAAAAAAAAAAAAAAAAGCATATTTCTAAGGTACAAAGTAGATGGGAGAATATGTTATACCATCAAAATACATTAGGGGCACACAGTCAGCTTGGATACAGTGGAGGCTAGATACGTCACTATAAAGTCTCTCTCCGTACCATCAAAATACATTAGGGGCACACAGTCAGCTTGGATACAGTGGAGGTTAGATACGTCACTATGAAGTCTCTTTCCGTACCATCAAAATACATTAGGGGCACACAGTCAGCTTGGATACAGTGGAGGTTAGATACGTCACTATGAAGTCTCTTTCCGTACCTGTGAGAGAAGAAGAGGTTTTTTTTCTAGTATATTGACCCAGCATCCCTGCTGGCACCAGTTCACATTGTCTGTGAGTGCTGTGCAGTTTTTTTCTCTTTTGTATCGTGTGGAGTAGCTGGCTCCATTACTGCAATGTGCACCCTTATTGCCTGCAGGTGATCTAATGTCTAGATGGTGTCCGCCCACTTAGTAGCGGGGTAGGGTGGACAAGGAGGACTTGGGTGTCAGCGATAGGACTCATCGGACCTGAAGTCACTCTGTCGCAGTCGATGAGCAAGCAGACATTGGCCAATGTGTGTACTAAGAACTTCAGATTTAAAAAAAATAAGAAGAATTGAGTTTTTTGAAAAAAACATAAGTTTTTAAATTATTTCTCATATATATACAGCTTGTCAGCATATGTACATCATTGGTAGTAGCTGAGTGCTGCAAGGTTTTTTTCTAGTATATTGACCCAGCATCCCTGCTGGCACCAGTTCACATTGTCTGTGAGTGCTGTGCAGCTTAACCTCTACTGTGGGTAAAATCCTAGATGGTTTTCTAAGAGATGCTATACTGGAGTATCTGAAGAAAAATAACCTCATGACCCAATATCAAGATGGTTTTACAAGGGACTGTTCCTGTCAAACTAATCTGATAAGCTTCTATGAGGATGTAAGTTCTGGACTGGACCAAAGAAATGCAGTGGATGTGGTGTATATGGACTTTTCAAAAGCTTTTAATACGGTGCCACACAAAAGGTTGATATATAAAATGAGAGCAATGGGGATAGAGGAAAATATATGTAAGTGGGTTAAGAACTGGCTTAGTGCTAGGAAACAAAGGGTGGTCATTAATGGAACACACACAGAATGGGTCACAGTTAACAGTGGGGTACCACAGGGGTCAGTGTTGGGCCCGCTTCTTTTTAATATATTTATTAATGACCTTGTAGGGGGCATACAGAGTAGAATCTCAATATTTGCAGATGACACTAAACTCTGCAGGGTAATCAATACAGAGGAGGACAATTTTATATTACAGGAGGATTTATGTAAACTAGAAGCTTGGGCTGATAAATGGCAAATGAGCTTTAATGGGGATAAATGTAAAGTCATGCACTTGGGCAGAGGAAACGAAAGGTATAATTATGTGCTTAATTGTAAAACACTGGGCAAAACTGTCACTGAAAAAGACCTGGGTGTATGGGTAGATGACAAACTCACATTTAGTGGACAGTGTCAGGCAGCTGCTGCAAAGGCAAATAAAATAATGGGGTGCATTAAAAGAGGCATAGATGCTCATGAGGAGAACATAATTTTACCTCTATACAAGTCACTAGTGCGACCACACTTAGAATACTATGTACAATTCTGGTCTCCGGTGTATAAGAAAGACATAGCTGAACTAGAGCGCGTCCAGAGAAGAGCGACCAAGATTATTAGAGGACTGAGGGGTCTGCAATACCAAGACAGGTTATTAAACTTGGGGTTATTTAGCTTGGAAAAACGAAAGCTTAGGGGTGATCTTATAATAATGTATAAATATATGAGGGGACCGTACAGAGAACTTTTTAATGATCTTTTTACTCTTAGGCCTGAGACGGGAACAAGGGGGCATCCTCTACGTCTGGAGGAAAGAAGGTTTAATCATAATCACAGACGCAGATTCTTTACTGTAAGAGCAGTGAGATTATGGAACTCTCTGCCACATGATGTTGTAATGAGTGAGTCACTACTAACATTTAAGAAGGGCCTGGATGCCTTTCTTGAAAACTATAATATTACCAGTTATATATACTAGATTCTTTGATAGGGCGTTGATCCAGGGAATTAGTCTGATTGCCAATCTGGAGTCAGGAAGGATTTTTTTCCCCCAATGTGGAGCTACTGTTGCCACATGGTTTTTTTTTGCCTTCCTCTGGATCAACATGTTAGGCTATGGGTTGAACTAGATGGACTTAAAGTCTTCCTTCAACCTTAAAAACTATGTTACTA
Organism: Allobates femoralis; assembly: GCA_033576535.1. Classification (NCBI taxonomy): domain Eukaryota; kingdom Metazoa; phylum Chordata; class Amphibia; order Anura; family Aromobatidae; genus Allobates; species Allobates femoralis. The sequence continues at coordinate 223,035,131 of JARQOC010000004.1, read as the reverse complement.
TGATTAGAAATCCGGTTGCAGACCCAAAAATGGAAAATTTCCGACTCATGGTTAAAAAGCCAAATCTTCTTCACATTCAAGACATTGCAACTGTTTGGTCTCCAGAAAAAAGGTGATCATTTTTGACTGACTTGATTACAAGCCTTATCATTTCCTGGTTAGGAAACTAGTTGCAGATTCTCATAAATGGATATTTTTTTTTCTTCTCTCTAATTATGCCATTAATCTAGAAAGGTAAACTGTCCACAGCCACATAAACTAGGTGGCACTCATGTCACATTTCTAGATCATTTACTGCCCCCTCAAAGGGCTCACAATATTACACACACACACCAGCATCAACATATTATATTATCAGCTGAATAGAGGAAACACCACACTCAACACAGGAAGCACCAGCCCTCTTACAGGGGTACAAAGAATAAGAAACTACGTCAGATTTAATAATATATGCTACCAGTCTTCTGTCTTAAATACATTGGAAATACGTTTTTTTGTGCGATTTGATTTATTTATTTCTTTTTGGGGGGATAACAGTTTACATTAAATCTAATTGCATTTATTGATGTAACCTTTTTCTAATATTTCAAATGTAATTGGAATTATACATCTAGTATTATTATAATACAAATCCTCATTGTGTTGAATTAAACAATACCATGTATAGCCCTTATAAAGCAAATTAGACTGCACATGTCAACGCGACTGCTAAAGTCACCATTGATTCACTGTTTAGTTTAGTAATGGATAATTCCTTTAACACTATTTAAAGCCTGAGCTCAGATGTCAGTTGTCTCTCTTGGTACTTGTGCTAGTATAAAAGGCCACAGAGTATGGCCATGTGTTCTAGAGAGTCTAGGGAAACATTGCTGGCACCACTAATAGGAGCTCCTGCTGGGACACTGGATTACAGGACTTTGGGACTGGCTAGTACTTCTGTTGGGCAGGTGTCACTTTAAGTAAATTAATTGTTTGGGTTTAATATCTCCTCAAGGAATATTAATCTGATCTTGGCCTTTGATGTGGATTCAGTGTTCACTCGCCTAATCTCCTGTCATTATTCAAACTTGTTTGCGCCCTGACTATTTTTCTCTGGGCATTTTGTCATGGAAAAAAAACACTCAACGTCTCCTCGCAACAAGCATTTTATTCATTAGAACGAGAAAACCTGCCATTAGCATGCAATTTTCCTGTATGTGTTTTAAAAAAATCATCATATCAATTTTCTGGAATGTTTTTCACCGGTCAGTAGGGGAAATATGTGTGCTTTTCACACTGTTTTTATTACATTATTATACATGTGTTTTTTGCCAAAATGTTTGCAGCAGTTATTGGGTTTAAACCACATCAGATTGATACATCCCATGTTATAATTAAAAATGCATCAAAAAAGACACCAAAAAACCCTCCGAAGCTGCATCAAAATAGCATAAAAAACACATGTCCTTACAAAATCATGTAAAAAGTTACATGTCTTTAAGAACCTGTTTTAGATGTACATTTTTCAGTTAAATAAAAAAAAATCAAAGTAAAAAATCTTTTGGTACATACTCGTCTGGTGTATTCTGCCTGTCATCCACTTATCTAAGGCTGCTTTCACATTGCAGGTCAGATCCGATCTGAGGCTGTCAGGATGAACCTGACAGCCCTGGATCGGATCAGCACACAGAACTGGAGGACTCATATGCCCTCCAGTCCGGTGTGCTGCCGCACACAGCTGGCGCCACTGATGAATCAGGACCGCGGCTTGCGGGGAGCTAGCCGCGGTCCTGAAACAACTGCGGCATGCAGCCGCAGGTGTCCGGTTCCCGGATCTTCCCGGACCGCTGCAATCCGGCCCCACAAGCTCCCACGTTAGGGAGCGCCAGAATGCCCCGGATCTGGGAGAATCCGGGAGTAGGCAATTAGAGGAGATATTCTCCTCTCGGACATAAAAACGCTGCAAGCAGCGTTTTTGAGTCCGTGAGAGAATTCTGAATTCTCCCGGATTGTCCCGGACAGATAGAAACCGGATGGCAGAGAGCTACCATCCGGCTTCTATCTGGCCCCATAGCCTACTATGGGGCCAAAATCCGGTCCGGGGCTGTCCGGTTTACACGGACAGCCTCAGATCGGATCAAACCTGCAATGTGAAACCGGCCTAATAGGAAAATGTCGCCTCACACAGAAGAGAATCAATAAAACTCGTGGAACTGAACACACCTGCTTTATTGAATGTGGGATATAGTAGGAATAGTTCATCAGTAACATCCCACACATGCTAAACTCTGATATCTGGGTCATGCCTGATTTTCAAAACAGAAAAAATTGGTCCAGCTTCCGGAGATTACTGCAAGAATAATTGATATTATTCAAAATCATAAATGAATCAGGCTCCAAAACAGTGCATAACTCATATAGACAAGTAGCAATTATGGCAGGGAGCGTTGATGGCGGCGACGCTTTTCGGACATACGTCCTTTTTCAAGCCTGTCAGTGTGCACAATGGCAAACAGTTTTATAGAGCAAGTGAATGAGGCAGTAACAGCCCATGCTAATACAATTAGTCAGAATCACCTGCATAATGTTTGTCTGCACTTTTTCAGTTTGCACTCTGGCACCACATGCAAGTGATTCTGACTAATTGTATTAGCATGGGCTGTTCCTGCCTCATCCACTTGCTCTATAAAACCTTTTGCCATTGTGCACACTGACAGGCTTGAAAAAGGACGTATGTCCGAAACGCGTCGCCGCCATCGACGCTCCCTGCCATAATTGCCGCTTGTCTGTATGAGTTATGCACTGTTTTGCAGCCTGATTCATTTATGATTTTGAATAAAATCAATTATTCTTGCAATAATCTCCGGAAGCTGGACCAATTTTTTCTATTTTCCAAACCAACGATATCAGGACGCAGGATCTCCTACGTGGTGAGCTGGACATTTTGTTATTTGGATAAACTATATCACCTGATTTTCAAAATGCCTACTGCACACAATGTGTTTTCAGGCAGATACGCTCAGTTACCTGCCTAAAGAAAAAGCACTTAATATACACTAAAAAGAATGAGCATATGTCCTCCAATGTAAAAAAAGACTTGCTGTTCTTATGTTCAATGCTTGAGTTTCTTTTAACTGTTTCACGTTTGTAAAGACGCAACGCAGTTTCAAGATGTGATCTCACCACTCCATATACACAGCTATTTCATACATACAACTAAGGCGAGCTTCACACCATGGTTTTGAGCTGTCAGGTTCTGTCCGGTGTTTTGCAAGAGGCATCGGACAGAACCTGACAGCCCCAGATAGAACAGAACCAGAGGGCAAATATGCCCTCCACTCCTGTTTTCTGCCAGAATCATAGATTGATGAAACTTGGCTAGCGTCCAGGAATCTTGCTCCCTCTCTTGTAGTAAAGGCCCCATCTGGCTCCACTTCTTATAGTAAAGGCCACATCTTGCTTCCCTTCATGTAGTAATGACCCCATCTTGCTCCCCATTTTGTTGTAATAATGACCCCATCTTGCTCTCCATCTTCTTGTAGTAATGGCCCCATCTTGCTCCCTATCTTCTTGCAGTAATGGCCCCATCTTACTCCCCTTCCTCATGTAGTAATGTCCCCATCTTGCTACCCTTTTTCATGTAGAAATGGCCCCATCTTGCATCCCTTCTTCTTGTAGTAAGGCCTCATCTTGCTCCCTTACAATTTCTTTTGTGCCACAAATGATTCTTCTTACATTTACCATGTGCCCTTGACATGTGGCCCAAATTGAAAATGTCACAATTTTCAAAAATGTTCATTTTCATGCCCTTGAACCAGATAGTTATACCACAGAAAATAGTTAATAAATATGTCTACTTTACATAAGCACAATTTTTTAAACATATATTTTTTTTAAGTTAGAAGAGCTAAATGTTTATCAGTAAGTTTTCATTTTTCCAACAAAAGTTACAAAATAATTTTATTAGGGACAACATCAAATTTGAAATGACTTTGAGGAGCCTTTGTGACAGAAAATACCCCAAAATGCAACCATTAGGGATGGGCGAATCTACTTGCTAGGACTCGTTACTCGGCGAGTAGTAAGGGACTCGCAGGACTCGGTACTCTGCGAGTTTCCCAGTGATTACTCGCACGAGTCCAATGCAAATCAATATCAATCCTAGTTTTGTCAGAAACGCTGACAAAACTAGGATTGCCATTGTTTGCATTAGACTCGGCTACTGTGCCAGTGATAGCAGGGAAACTCGCAAAGTAACTGCTGTTTCTTTGCGAGCCGAGTCCAGCTGTCTTCTCTGTGCAGCTCCAGGGTCCTAGAGCCCGCCTGCTCACAGACATGATGTAGCAGTGCTGAGATTGTTCTCAGTCTGCTCATTCCCTGTGCATAGACATCTATATCTATGCACAGGGGATGTAGCAGAGAGGACATCGCGTTTTGGACTACGTCGGACGGAAGAGGATTTTTTTAATTAAAGATGGAGTCCCTAATGGCTTTTTTTTTAATTTCAAATAAAAATTTTTCTCTGTGTTGTGTTTTTTTAACCCTTTATTGGAGATTCTTAGTGGCTGGGTCAAACGTGTCCTGACATTAAGAATCTCGGGCTTAATACCAGCTTGTATAACAAAGCTGGTATTAACCCCTTTATTACCCAGCGTGCTACCACCACCAGGGCCGCTGGAAGAGCGGGGTTCAGCGCCAGAGGATGGCGCTTCAATGAACGCGCCATCTTCTGGGGCGGCTGCGGGCTGCAATTTGCAGCGGGGGGTGCCCAGAAAGCTTGGGCATCCCTGCGCTGCGGATTCCAGCCCCAGCTGCTTAGCTGTACCTGGCTAGACATAGAAATTGCGCGGAGCCCCACACATTTTTTTTTTATTATTTCATGAATTTCAGAGTCAGAGTCTCAGAGTCAGAGTCAGAATCTCAGAATTTCATGAAATAATTAAAAAAAAATGCGTGGGGCTCCGCGCAATTTCTATGTCTAGCCAGGTACAGCTAAGCAGCTGGGGGCTGGAATCCGCAGCGCAGGGATGCCCAAGCTTTCTGGGCACCCCCCGCTGCAAATTGCAGCCCGCAGCCGCCCCAGAAGATGGCGTGTTCATTGAAGCGCCATCCTCTGGCGCTGAACCCCGCTCTTCCAGCGGCCCTGGTAGCGGTGGCACGCTGGGTAATAAAGAGGTTAGGGCCAGCTTTGTATTATCAGCTGGCCCTAAGCCCGAAATTTATGGCGGTCACGCCAATATTAGACATGACCGCCATGAATTTCTATTAAATTGTTTTAAAAAAAACACAACACAAAGAAAATTTTTTATTAGAAATAAAAAAAAAAGCCATTAGGGACTCCATCTTTAATTAAAAAAATCCTCTTCCGTCCGACGCAGTCCAAAACGTGATGTCCTCTCTGCTACATCCCCTGTGCATAGATATAGATGTCTATGCACAGGGAATGAGCAGACTGAGAACAATCTCAGCTCTGCTACATCATCTCTGTGCACAGACATTCATGTCTGTACACAGGGAATGAGCATACTGAGAACAATCTCAGCTCTGCTACATCAGGCAGCAGGCAGGCTCTAGGACCCTGGAGCTGGCAGCCAGCACACTGAGCAGACAGGACTCTTATCTGTGTGAGTTTCCCAGCGATTACAAAGTAAACGAGTCCAAAGCAAATAAATGACAAAACTAGGATTGCTTCAGGCTGAAGCTTCCGAGACCCATCTGCGATTTGTAAATCTCACACTACTCGCTATTACTCGCTTCCCCATTCATTAACATTGGACTCGCTAGACTCGCAACGAGTAGCGAGTCCTGTGCTCGGACTCGCTAGAGTCAAGCGATTCCGAGTAATTTAGGATTCGCCCATCACTATGCACCATTCAAAATGCTTAAAACCACATACAAGTTTATTAACCCTCCAGGTTCTTCATAGGAACTAATGCAGTATGTAAGGTAAAAATGAAAATTTTACTTGTTGCAACAAAAATGTTACTTTAGGCCTATATTTTGCATTTTCACAATTGTAACAGGAGAAAATGTATGTTACAATAGGTTGTGCAAGTTCCCCTGAGTATGCCCATACCCCATATGTGGGGGATAACTACTGTTTGGGCGTATGGCAGGACTTGGAATGGAAGAAGCAACTTTTAACTTTTGGAATTCAAAATTGGTTAGAATCATTAGCAGATGCCACATTGTGTTTGGAGAGCCCCTGATGTGCCTAAACAGTAGGAAGTCACCCATTTTGGAAAGAAGACCACTCAAGGAATTTATCTAGATGTATTGGGAGCACCTTGAACCCCCAGGTGCTTCAAAGAATTTTTGTAATGTTGAGCTGTAAAAAAAAAAAAAACACTTTAATGGCACAAAAATGTTGTTTCACCACCAAATTTAGCAATTTTACAAGGGTAACAGCGGAAATTGTACCTTACAATTTGTTGTACAATTTCTTCTGAGTACAGGAATACTCCAAACGTTGTGGAAAACTACTGTTTGGATGCATGGCAGGGCTCAGAAGAGAAGGTGCACTATTTGATTTTTAGAATAGATTGTGAATGCCATGTCACTCATTCAAAACCACCGATATTCCAAAACTGGAGAACCCCCCCCCCAAACTGACATCATTTTCAAAACTACATGCCTCAAGAAATTTATCTAGGGGTGTAGTGAGCCTTTTAAACCCATTGGTGCCTCACAGAATTTTATAATATTGGGCCGTGAAAATGAAACATTATATTTTTTTCAACTAAATTGATGCTGAAGACACACATTTTTAATTTTTGCCAGGATAACAAATGGACCACAAGCAAAGTATAATAAAAAGGAGAATGCACACAAGAGGTGAAACCTTCAATGCTACAGAGGATAAATCCTGCTATTGATCCTTATAATCATGAACAGCTACCCACATCTTAGACCACATGTTGGTTGGACTCTTATGTGGAAAAAGTGTCAGGCCCCCACATTCCAGCTGGCATTTCTGGAGCGACAGGAGGGGTGAGCAGTGGCGTAACACTCACGGTCGCAGGGGTCGCGGCTGCGACGGGCCCGGACCTATAGGGGGCCCAGCGCCCGCGTCACCAGCCGCCCCCTGCGCCGGGTGATCCCAGCACTCTGCGCCCGGCGACCCCAGCGCCGGGCGCAGCACACACCGCCGCACAGAGTCAGGCAGCTGTCCAGCCACAACCTCTTTCCTGTAGGTCAGGGACTGACGCCGGTCAGGTGAACAGGGACATGAGCGGTGGCTCCGCCCCCTCCTCAGTCTCCTGCCCGATGTTCCGATAGCCATGTGTCCGGTCCTAGCCGCTCTCATGGAAGACAAGAAGAGAGTGGAAAACAAGACAATGGAATGATGAGAGGAGGAAAGCGGGGGAGAGGAGGAGGAGAGCTGGGGACACGGGAGAGCGGGGGACAGAGGAGGGGGAGAGCTAGGGACACAGGTGAATCGGGGACAGAGGAGGAGAGCGGGGGGAGAGAGGAGAGTGGGGGACAGAGGAGGAGGAGAGCTGGGGATGCAGGAGAGCGGGGGACAGAGGAGGAGAGCTGGGCACACAGGTGAACTGGGACAGAGGAGGAGGAGAGCTGGGACACAGGAGAACGGGGGATAGAGGAGGAGGAGAGCTGGGGACACAGGAGAGCAGGGGACAGAGGAGGAGGAGAGCGGGGGACAGAGGAGGAGGAGAGCTGGGGACACAGAGAGAGCGGGGGACAGAGGAGGAGGAGAGCTGGGGACACAGGAGAATGGGGTATAGAGGAAGAGGAGAGCTGGGGACACAGGAAAGCAGGGGACAGAGGAGTAGGAGAGCTGGGGACACAGGAGAGCAGGGGACAGAGGATGAAGAGAGTGGGGGACAGAGGAGGAGGAGAGCTGGGGACACAGGAGAGCAGGGGACAGAGGAGGAGGAGAGCTGGGGACACAGGAGAACGGGGGATAGAGGAGGAGGAAAGCTGGGGACACGGGAGAGCAGGGGACAGAGGATGAAGAGAGCGGGGGACAGAGGAGGAGGAGAGCTGGGGACACAGGAGAGCAGGGGACAGAGGAGGAGGAGAGCTGGGGACACAGGAGAGTAGGGGACAGAGGATGAAGAGAGCGGGGGACAGAGGAGGAGGAGAGCTGGGTACATAGGAGAGCGGGGGACAGAGAAGGAGGAGACCTGGGGACACAGGAGAATGGGGGACAGAGGAGGAGGAGAGCTGGGGACACAGGAGAACGGGGGACAGAGGAGGAGGAGAGCTGGGGACACAAGAGAATGGGGGACAGAGGAGGAGGAGAGCAGGTGACAGGAGAACAGGGACAGAGTTGGAGGAGAGCTGGGGACACAGGAGAATGGGGGACACAGGAGGAGGAAAGCTGGGGACACAGGAGACTGGGGGACAGAGGATGAGGAGAGCGGGGGAGAGAGGAGAGCGGGGGACAGAGGAGGAGGAAAGCTGGGGACACAGGAGAGCAGGGGACAGAGGAGGAGGAGAGCTGGGGACATGGGAGAACGGGGAACAGAGGAGGAGAGCTGGGGACACAGGAGAGCGGGGGGGACAGAGGAGGAGGAGAGCTGGGGACACAGGAGAACGGGGGACAGAGGAGGAGGAGAGCTGGGGACACAAGAGAACGGGGACAGAGGAGGAGGAGAGCAGGTGACAGGAGAATAGGGACAGAGTTGGAGGAGAGCTGGGGACACAGGAGAATGGGGGACACAGGAGGAGGAAAGCTGGGGACACAGGAGAGTGGGGGACAGAGGATGAGGAGAGCGGGGGAGAGAGGAGAGCGGGGGACAGTGGAGGAGGAAAGCTGGGGACACAGGAGAGCAGGGGACAGAGGAGGAGGAGAGCTGGGGACACGGGAGAACGGGGAACAGAGGAGGAGGAGAGCTGGGGACACAGGAGAGCAGGGGGACAGAGGAGGAGAGCGGAAGACTCCACTACTGGAATAGGCTAATATGGGGGGGTGACACTAGGTTTTGGAGTGAGTCTACAGTTTTGTGCAGTTGTCACTAATCCTATTTTTCAGATCCAGGTGGGGCTGCATATATAAGGCTGTGTGCTGACGATAAGGATACGCAGTGGTTTGGACACAGCATCTTGCCGCTGCGTCCAAACCGCTGCATAATACAGTATAAGCATAGTGGATGGGATTTGTAGAAATCCCATCCTCACTATGTTTAACCCGACCGCAGTGTTTTCAGTGTTTTGATAGCTGCGGTGTGGGTTGCTGGCAGTCCGCTCCTCCGCGGCATATTAATTTCATGCTGTGGAGTCAGAAGCGGCTCCAATCGGGTGACTGCAGGGAGAAGCCGCCCCGCACCCACCGCACATGGTGAGTACAGGGCGGCCGCGGTCTCCCTGCGGGCACCCGCGGCTTCACTCGGGAACGGAGGAGCCACATCCAACACGCACTGCCTCCGGACCGTGAGCACATACCCTTAGGCTGCATATATAACAATACATAGAGAGATATAAGGCTGCACTACATGGAGAGCTATGAGGCTGCATATATAAGGCTGCATATATAAGGCTGCATATGTAAGGCTGCACTATATGAGGCTGTACTATAAGGAGAGCTATGAGGCTGCATATATAAGGCTGTATTATAGAGGCTGCACTACATGGAGAACTGAGCCTGCGTTATACTACATGGAGGGCTATGAGGATGCATTATACTATATGCAGAGGTTCTGAGGCTGTATTATACTATATGGAAGCCTGTGAGGCTACTATATGTAGGATAGTGGGGGTGCATTATAATAATTGGATAACTATTGGGGCTACCTTATAAATGGGGAACAATGGGATGCATTATAATACATGGAGGACTATGCGGGTACCTTATAATATGTGGAAGAATATGGGGATGCATTATAATAATTGGAGGACTATAGTGACAGGAGGAGGAAGACCATATCTACCATATATACCACGATAAGGGCCATATTCCAGGAGAAGGACCATATATAGCAGGATGGGAGACATATGTAAAAGGATAAGCTCCATATTCCAGTAGGAGGACCATAGATAGCAGGGGTCAATTTGTGAGTCTTTATAGATCTTAGAACGTTACACAGGGCCCATACATTGTGTGCTCGCGCAGAGGGGGATGGGGCCCAGGTCTGAATTTCGCATCGGGGCCCACCAGACTCTAGTTACACCACTGGGGGCGAGCCTTAAATTGACATTGATGGTAAGCAATCTGGCTGCTGTTTTGTTGGCCCAGGGTGCCCACTCAGCAGAATATGTGATAGAAGAATGGAATAGGAGTGCCTGAGTCTGAAGGACACTGGAAAGATATCTTTAATAAAGCCAGGGGGAATAACAATTGTGATTGCAAAGGTTGAAACAGCTCCTGGGCCCGGGGATGGAAAGGGCTCTCCAAACGCACATCCTGATGAAACACATAGTGGCACAGAGATCCATCGTGTCTCTGCACTGCAATACATGCTGCCGGCCAAACATAGACCTGAAGCTGATGTTGCTGTGCCCATGACTGGGAGCTCATGACAGAATGACAGTGGCATCATGCATCGCCACAGAAGGCATGCCAATGCCAGCTACCAGCCATTGTGCAGGCTGCAGAGGAGGACACCGTGCAACGTTGGAGCTGGGGAAGGTAAGTAGAACTTTTTTTATATGTTAGAGACTGTATATACCAGCGTTAACGCACACGTTTTTACACATTTGCACATGTAAAAAACGCATGCTTTTAGCGGATGCATGACGCAAATGTGACCCAAGCATAAAGGGCCCGTCACACGCTATGATATCGTGAGCGATATTGTTGAAACGTCACGGGCTTTGAGATGTTCAAACGACATTGTAACGACGTTGTTGTGTGTCACACGTAGATACGACCAACGATAAGTCGGCTGATCGTTGATCGCGGGTTTGAGAACAGGACCATAAATCAGTCGTTGATCGTACGTTCAATCTGCTGCATCGTCGTGTGTGACACCTAGATAACGATGTCATTTACGACTTCGCCTTTTCAGAACTGAAGGACGTAGGCGATCAAACAACCGCAAGTGTTGTTCGCTTGTCACGGAATCGTTGCTGCGTCATTTGCGATATCTGTACATGTGACATCTCAGTAGCGATCAATTAACGACGTTCAAGCGATCTAGGTCCAGTCGGATCGTTGGTCGGATCGCTGGGACTTTGAAGCATGTGACGGGCCCATTACAGAGAAAAAGCATAATTGAAAGATTGACACCTGTTCTGGATTTTGGAGGCACTCCTGTTTTTGGCACATAAAACCTGATGAACCTTGATCAGGAAAAAACTGCAGTGTGAAACTAGCCAAAAGGCCACGTTTCACGCTAGGATATTGTTAACGATATCCTTAGAACGATCACGTGACAGTGATTGTTCAGACATCGTTAGTGTGTTGTCACACACAAGCATATCGTTAACGATATCCCATTCGGCAACGCACCAGTTAAATGGGAGAGTAAGGACTGAACGATCTTTTAAAGCGGCAGGAATAGGAGAATTTTGAACGAGATTGTTCAAAAAGGTGTAACACTGAACGATGTGGCTTCTTCACAGTTCCTTAATTGGATGACGAACGATAGATTTGAGGTCAGGATCTCATTTTTGTGATGACCGTCCCAACGATTTTATTATCCTACATCGTTCGTTTACACACAAGGATGCACTAACGATAATGTTGGAACGTTCACAAATCCGTGACGTTTCAACGATATCCTTAACGATATCCTTGTGTATGAAGCGAAGTGATGATTAGATGAATTAATAATCCCAGAGGAATGGCTATAAAATACCAATGTTCCTTCCACACTTTTATAAGCTTATTGTAGGGATAAAGATGATGATCAGACTGTATATAAATATGTATGTATATACAATGAGAAAATCAGCATTGAACACGTCACCAATTTTCACCAAAGTAATCATAATTCTAAAAGTGCTGTTGCCATTAATGTCTCTCCAGATGTCAGTAACAACCTATCCAATACACACTGGCAAATAAATCAAACCATAGCTATCCATACGTTATGTGTAAAAATCAGAAATGACACAGGGGAAAAGTATTGTACGCATGAAAAAAGAGAAGTGCAAAAAGCCATGCAAAGTCATGACACCAGCTGAAACCTGTCAGTAATAAGAAAGCAATCCTGCCACTCAGTGAAAAATAATATCAACTCATTTAACTGATGGCCTATAACAAGGTGTCTCATTACCAAGGTGCCACAAAAAAAAAATCTTATGTTGGGTAAAACCAGTGATCTGCCCCAAGATTTTCACAATCTTATCATTGTAAAAACATACTGATGGCTTATGTTACAGAATAGTTTCTAAACTGCTGAAGGTTACAGTGAGCACTGTTTGGGCCATATTCTAGTAGCTGGAAGAACATAATTTCTCCATACACAGGCCATGACAGGTGCTCCCCATAAAGGTACCGTCACACGGGGAGATATCTCCGGCGATATCGCCGAGATCAGCCTGTTCAGGCGATATTGAAGCGACATCGCCTGTGCGTTGCCGCGTGTAACAGGGCGACTGAACGGCGACAAACTCCATTTTCAGAGTTCACAGATTTCCCAACAATGTTGGGAAATCAGGCGATGTATGTTGAGCGATCCGTATGCCTACTGCCGTGTGACGCGGCGATAGCAATGGCTCCGGCGATGTGTGATTTCAGAAAATTAAATCTGCAGGCGTGGCAGGCAATTTTTTATGCGCGGCCCCTATGCAGCCTACCAAATGCGTTCCAATTGGCCGGCGCACAGATCATGGATTTTTGAGGGAAGCACCTACGTTCCTATTGGTGATATGTTCCCAGTGCGCCATTTTGTAAGAGCTGTCCCTTCAGCACTGCACATAGGCGCGGTGTGCCCAAGCATGTCTTGTTATTTTGCAATCACGTACACACCCAAGTTAACGACGCACCCCCAACAGCCATTATATTGTTGTCAGAAGATAGTGTGCACATTGTCACATTTAACTCCACGATCTTTATTTCCGCAGCACATAACGTTGCGTTACGCCACGCCCGCGTGTAATTGTGCCGTAGGTCTCGCCGAAGTGTTCCTTCGGCTGATGTGGCGCGCAGGGCGCCTTTAAAATTTGACACAGCACGCTATTGGGCGTGCTGACGTATTGAAGTTGGTTTCAGTTTCATTCCGCCTGCAAGGTGCTATCCCTCCCATGCACAGTGCAGCATAATCATGGCCGCTCTACACCGCGCTGCCACATGGGGGATGGCGGAGTTGCTGATCTTAATTGATCACTGTGATCGATATGATTATTGGGGACACCATCCCCACCGCCACCCCAAGCTGCGCAACCGCCGCACTGTTCTGAAGATCCAGCGAGCCCTGCTCCGGCAGCTATGTGTGGAGAGGGAGGTCAAAGCCATACAACATAAGATAGCTGACCTTAAATTCAAATCTCCTGGACGCATATTGGAGATCCGTGCACGGATTGCCAGGATGCGTGGTGAGTAATTGTTGTCCCCAAACACACACCTGCACATGTACATGTAACAAACTACATAGCAAGATCCACCAACATATCAGAGGGAGAGTGTGTACCCTGTCCTGGGCACAAAAATGTATTTGTCAACATGCACCCTGATTTTTACACGGACATTACACTTCTGACGGATCGACAAGCATCCAAATTATTTAAATATATGATTGTAATCATTTATTTGACTCAATGTCAATCTGTCAAATGCATTGTGAAATACATTTTCTGCATGTCACATCCATCATGGCAAGGGGAGGGACTGTTTAGTCCAGGTGACATGTATTACAGGACACTGTACACTCCCTCCCCTTGGCATGCTGCATGAAACCTGCCTCTTTATTTTGTTAATGGTATGAATGCTAATTGATCTACCTTTTTTATGTTAAAACAAGAAAATTATTTTTTGCATCCGTCAGAAACTCAAAAAAAAAAAAATATGTATGTGGGAACAATGTGCAGTCGGTGGAGGCTGTCACGCAGGCAGGAATATGGATAAAGAAGTGCTGTGATTTACAAATGTGAAGTCCGTAGTCAGGTGTAAATTCTATATCCGTGCCCTGCTACGCACTTCACATTGTCAATGTTATTTTGGGTAATCTTATCTCTCTGAAAGACACACATGACACACTGCCCCCAGATGTTGCAACACACACACAGGGGCCAATGTATACCCATTACTAGGTAGAGACGCTCCTCAACAGAGTACATGAACAAGATGTGTACGTACACATCTTCCAAACACCATTTGCCCCCAAAAACCATACATACACCCACCATATTTTTTTTTTTTTTTGGACCCACAATACACATCATGTAATTCGTGTCCTACTCTTGGCCTGACACATACTGTGTTGGAAACACACAACATGGCTAACACATGATGATTGGCATCCAACATCAACTTCAAACATCATTTTTTTTCCTGACGAAGTCATCTCTTTGACGAAACGATCGTCGAGGCTCAGTCGTATGGGATCCACATTTGGACTCCTTCAAAGGATTTAGACCATGGCACAGGGTAAATCAATTATTCTATTTGTACAGTGATCTTACCATTATAGGACAGACGGAACATGTGTCTTAGTCTGCCTTAATGGGCTGTAATTGATTTTTTTTTTTTTTTTTTCTTTTGGATTTCCATGTGCTATTTCTTTTGCAGGCTATATAGCAATAATACCATCCATACAGAATAGGTTTAATTTGTATTTGACTTTTTGAAATATTCTTTGGATCAGGATATGCTGCTCCAATATTCTGTAATAGTCATTTTTAGAACTTTCTATAATAAGGATGTCCGGATATGTCTCCCATACGTATTAGTCTTCTCTCCCTCATCTGAAGGGTCTTTCAACTGTATCACGATTTAATTGAATAATTTCTTTGTGTATACCCTCCTATTGGATATTTATTATATATTATCCTACGCTTTCATGTCTGCTATTTATCTATTAATAAACTTTGTAATATTTTGATACTATTATAGAGATGGTGTGTTTCTGTGATGGTCTAATCATGATCATTACTTTGTTTTGGTGAATCATTTTTTTTAAACATGTAACTCCAAGATTCACACTCCAAAAATGTCAGTGAAGCAAGTGTTGAAAATGTAACTAATAAGCTTGTTGCTTTGCCTTACAAATACAGATGCCGAAGACTCATCATCTGAAGAGGGCTATCATGCTCCAACCGCAGGTGTGCCACCTTCCCCACCGCAAGAGGAGGCTGCAGGTGCAACATCCCCACCTAGGATACCTGTCGAGGGCGAGGAGGAGATGCCATCAGCTCGTGAGGCGGAGGACAGCCTGTCTCCACAGTCATCTCGGCAGGAGTCTCTCTGGAACTTTTCAGAGACATGGATGGAGGAAGATGACAACCCCCCCTCACCACCATTGCCCCAGGAGGGTAACGACATCTACCCACCTGCTGGTCTGGATGAGGCGCCCCCTCTAGCCCCGGAGAACTATTGCCACCAGGACACGTCTTGTGGCCTCAGAGCCCCAGCCCAGGGGTGACCCCACCTCCCACAATGTCGAGCTCGGTGGCCAGCACAGGTGTGGGCATGTCCCCCGCAACGGATGGTGACGATGTGGTGTCCCCAAACGGCCCTGCTGAGGAGGATATGCCTGAGGCTGTTGCTGATGCAGACCTTGAGGACTATGTTGGTAAGTGTTTTTTGGGTTTATTCACGGCAGCACAATGGGTTTTTTGTTTTAAAATCACCTTTAAATATTTCTAACTTATATTTTTATTGTCAACATTTTGTCCATTTCCACATAAGGCGAATTTGCGGCTGAAGCCGGGTGTAGTGTAACTGCCTACCCATCAACATATGCAAGTTCAGATGCTGCCGAGCAGGAGGGTAAGTAGATGTTTGGAATTTCAATGTTGCTAAGCCACGCAGGTTGTGGTGTTGTTCTAATCTTACAATGTTCCCATACAGGTGCCCCGACTTTGGCCGACGTGAGACGTGCACACTCCAATTTTGCCCGGCAACTCAACTTGGCACACCAACAACACATCACTGAGTTGGCACGTTTAGGGGATATGCTGCTTGCCCTTGAGCAAGACCATGCTGGTGTCCCATGAGTCGAGGGCACACAAAAATTCAATGAGCCATGTTCGCCGAAGAAAATGTTGTCCATGTTGGACCCTCCACATAATTTAGAGCCATGTTGGCCTTTTAAAATGTAAACTTCCCCGCGTTGGCATCTTTTTGTAGAGTTTCAAACATTTTTAATGGACGGACTATGTTTGGCCAAGCATGTTGCCCTGTTTGGCAGTATTTGCGCACATTGGGACCCTCATAAGTCTGTTTGTGTTCTGGAGACACTATCCAACCAAACTGCATTTCTTTGTGCCTTCTAATTTAGAAGGCTACTGGCTCACACAATAAACCAAGGAGCTTTATGTACAAAACATTGTGTTTGGTTAATGACAGAGGTTAGGATGCATTAACGTTAAAAATCCTCATCTAATAGGGTTGCCCAGCACACAACCTGCGTAATCACTCTGAACAATACAGATGCTGGCATGAGCGTCAAAGCACGGTCCCTGCGTTCACCCTAACTTTACTATTGGGCAAAGTAACTCGTAGCCATAGCTACTGTGTTATTGTGTTTTTGAAATCAAATACATGGTAATGTCGTGGTATATTTATATGTGTGCAGAAAATTTCGCGGGGAAGAATAATATTTCAAACAAACATCAGCAAGGTATTTTGGATCTGACTGTGTGACGTCTCTGAAATGATAAAGGCAACACTGTAAGCAGGCTTAACAAAGTTTCTGTTTTCAAAGTTTATAAAAAAGAGCAGTTAGCACTACAAGCCACTTGATCGTATGCTCACCTTCAGAACTTAAATACATGTTCCAATTACGGCCCTCTAGATATGATGTGATTCTGTACTATCAAAGAATGCATATATGTGGAAGGGACAACATTCATGTGTCCTGAAGTTAATATAATGGATGACTAATGGGCAACATGAGCACTCCTTCTAGAATGAAAATTTATTTTGTGTACAACAAAACAGCATGACATCCGTCATACATTTGAGTTTGGGAGGGCTAAAATGTTAAGCATGACATTAAATCAAATATTTTATTTAGGTGTGGTTTTCAAAACGGACCTTCAAACTATTGCCCCCAAAATTTAACAAGAAGAATTATAGTGGCTGATACTGAGGTGCGTCTGGGTTCAAGGCACCACCATGAGCCATTGTTGGCTGCTGATTTTGAGAGGGATAGCCATATGGCACAGGCCTCTGCTGGTGGTAAGGTTGTTGGCCTCTGAAGTCAGGAGGTTCCCCCGCTGAAAAAATTTGTCCCCGGGTAAACTGGCCAACTGACGTTGGTTCCGGTGGCTCGGCTAAGATGGTCCGCCGTGTTATGTTGCCATCACTGCCCGCATCCAGGGCCAGGAGGATAACCCTCTCAACATGTCGTCTGGTTTCTGACTCCATAGTCACCAACCTCTCACTGACCACCTGTCCAAAGCCAGTGCTAGGTTTGCTCTCCATATTAAAAAGAACTTTTTTTGCCCATGTTCCCAGTTCGGTGGTAGGTGGTGTGATTGGTCGTCTCCGCCGGACGCTAAACCTGGGAGGGTGACGCTCCACGGTGTGAACCTGCTGGCTAACCGACTTCCCCTGTGATGTCGCTGCAGGGCTCTGGCTGCCTGATGGGTTGAGTTCTTGCATAGACCCAGTTGCCTCTGTTTCCTAAATTTAAACAGAAAACCATAATGAAGCCATTATGAATTTTAAAACATACTATAGTCTACATTGTAGCTGCATGTGCCAGCTCTGTCAAAAACAAGTGTCAATGGATATTTAACATGGCTAAAACCGACCCCTAGGGGGTTATGGGCAATGCTATGATTGAAAGGGAAAGCTACAAGGCTTGGTCAATGTGGTCCATCACAGATTACATGTTGTTTGTGGTACAGCCATCCAGTCAATGAAAGGGTACGTAGTGAGCCGAAGACTGGTTGTGGACAAAAAACCTAGCACTTGACACACATGTTTACTATATGGAAACATTCTGCCCATACATTCCTTCATGGTCATTTCTTAAAAGCCACACACACCTACCTCGGAACCCGGGAGCGTGGCCATTGATGTCGAAGCTCCTTCTTCCAGCAAGGTACGACTATTCATTGTTGGCCGAGGAATCTGTTGGTCCAGCGTGAATTTTAAAAGGTCATAATACCACAATTGTGGTATATACAGATCATCCGTGCCACACCCGAGCGGGAGTCCATCACTTTTTGGTGCTCCTTCCGGAACACGGTCCTTAGGGACTTGATCTTGACCTTCACAAGGGTTTCATCGCAGGCCTCCCCGGGGTGGTATTGCACATACAGCTCTGCTAGTTTGCCATAGGCTGCTGACTTAATGGTCTTATTTTTGTACGATGGGAGCCGAGTGCGCCATAAACATTCGTGCTCTTCATAGAGGGAAATGAAGGCACGCAGGAAATCGTGATTGTCCGACATCTGAAATTGAGACCAAAAATTAAACCATTGTAAACAGCCATGTGTGCTTGATAAATTCAAGAAAAAAAAAAAAAAACTTTTAAAAGAGCACTGTTTATAATTTGTAGAGCTGGTGTAAATTGGGGCAATTGTTGTTACATTTTACATTTTTGGCCAAACATGACACATTTAAAATGATATGTGTCAGAATATGCATGTGCAAATAATTACAAATGATAAATAGTGATCACAAGATAACATTACAGTGCAACATTGCCTTACATGTGATCTGAAATCCTGTAAAGCTTGCACAATGAAGGCAACACTCACCTACACCTGTGTGTGTATGTGATGTTTGTCTGTATGTCCTCCAAAAAATGGGCACCAGGGAGCCATAATTTAGAAAGGCCAAAAAAATCTGGCCCAGCTGCGGACACATCAGAAAATCATGTCATGTAATCCATTGATTGCATCAGCACTGAATGCATTGTTGATGGCCGCCACCAGCATTGACCATCACCTTTCAAACAAGTTGTGGACAATGGTGGTGTAGGATGCAGTGCCTTACACAACATAATATATGACAATACACACTTGCATGTATGCAAAATCAAGGGGATAGCTAAAGGCATATGTAGGCTAGCCTGTGTGGTGAGGCTTATGTGTGCTGCTGTTTCACAAATGTCCAGTCTCCTGATATGAGGCCCCCAAAAGGTATGCTGACATATCATTGCCATGAAACAGAATAGGGCTTCTCTATGACATAATGGATCCTTCATTAAAGTTCTGCCATTATTGGAGGTCAATGTGTCCATTGTATTAAGGTGTGACAAATATGTTGACAAACAAATTTGGATTTGCCAAAAATACAAGCCACATAGGGTGCCTAACATCCAAAAATAACTAAACCACCAAAAACATGTCAGCTCCCAAAAAACAGCCAGCACAGTAGCTTGCAACAAACACAGAGACACATGTTTTGTAAAACAAAATGAGGCTACACTTTACATACCGTGAGTAAACGCTATGGAGACGCCAGCCGGTTTGATTCACAACACGCAGACACCTGTAGATGTTCGGAGCACGCTAAAGTAATTGCCCTGCAATGTGATTGGTCGTTCGTTTGCGCGCCAAACAGTTCCCACGCCCATTGCCTCACACAGGTGCGGGTTAATTGACTGTGGAACTCAGGTCAGACACTCCTCTTGGATCTGTAGTTGGCGTCCCGGTCACATGTGCCTTTTGGAAAGGAGACTTTGATGTTCCAAACGCAGCAGCGTACAAAGGTAAAGCTCATGTATTTACAATGCGCAGAAGCAAAGTTTACTTGCATTGCAGCTTCTGATGGTTTTAGTACATTTTTGGATGGCCAATATTGTTTTGTTATTCACAGGGTCGCATTAGCTCAAAAACACACCCCGTCATTCCCGCTGATCACTTGTGGTACTGTCACCTTCTGTTGTCAAAAGTGCAGTCTTGTGCAAGGTAATTTAGCAAACTTTCAACCTTAGAAAATCATTTTCCTTGAAAAATGTATGGTGCGGGCTAATGTGGTTTGTATTTTCCACTTTACCTTTAAAACAGTTGGAGTCTTGAATGGACCCAGAGACCCAAAGACTACTGGCTTTGTCCTTGGTGGAGGAGGATTTGATTGAGGAAGATGAATGGGAGGCCAGGCAAAATAGACCACCCGACGGATGTGGGTGCGCCCGTGGCTGTTGAACAGGCCAAATAATTCGCACATTACCCTGATCCGGCAGCTGGAGGACCGGAGTCCTCATGACTTCCGTAATTATTTACGCATGACAGAGGACACCTTTAAACTGCTGCTTGAAGGTGTCCGTCCTTACATTGCCGGGAGGACACTGTCATGCGCTTGGCTGTACCACCTGAGGAGCGGTTGGCTGTCACACTGCGGTTCCTGGCAACTGGCCATTCGATGACTGCCCTGCAGTATACTGCAGCAGTCTCACGGCCCCTGTTGAGTCGTCTAATCCCCGAGACATGTCAGGCCATTGTGAGGAGCCTGCTGGCATCTTATATGCCCTTTCCATCTACACCCGCACAATGGGTCGAGGTTGCCAATGGGTTCCAAACTCGATGGCAATTCCCCAACTGCGGGGGGGCATTGGATGGAAAGCATATAAGGATCACACAACCCCCAACAGCGGCTCATTCTATTTCAACTATAAAGGGTATTTCAGTGTGGTCCTTATGGCCCTCGTCAATGCCAACTATGAATTTCTTTACGTAGATGTTGGGATGAACGGTCGTGTGTCTGATGGGGGTGTGTTTTCTCAGAGCTCCTTTGGTGAAGACATTAGGAGGGGTCGGATTAACTTGCCCTCAAATGATGTCACCACTGAACATCTAAACTTTGCGTTTCTGGGGGATGAAGCCTTTCCACTTCAGGCACACCTACTACGGCCATACCCCCAGAGGACTCTGCCCCCTGAGCAGCGCATTTTCAATTACCGGCTGTCCCGGGCCCGTCGGGTGGTTGAAAATGCATTCGGGATCCTGGCCAATAGATTCCGCTTGTTTCATACACCTTTGAATATGAAAATGGAATCTATCCATATAGTGGTGATGGCCTGCTGTGTGCTGCATAATTTTCTGCGTCGTAGGGATGCTGCATCATACACGCCAGGAAGTTATGTGGATTCAGTGGACCCCAATACCGGAGAAATTCAACCCGGTGACTGGCGTGCCCACGACCCTGGTCTTGCGCCACTGCAAGGGTTAAGCCAGGGCCGTGTCCAGCAGGATGCCAGGGCCAGCAGAGACAGCTACTGCTCCTACTTCAACGGCTCTGGTGCTGTGGAATGGCAGCAGAACATGGTGTAGTGTGTGTGATTACTCCACCCTGTATTTTAAATGTAAACCCAGATTCAGGGTTTGCGGTAAATCCAGCTACCTTTTTCGTCCATCATTATTTGGGAACCCAGATGCTATAACATCATGGGCTGTGTTATGTTTATGTTTTTTTTTCTGTGCACATGTTTTCGGGGTTGTATTTGATTTACACCATTTGTAACGTGAAATTCCTTGATTTAGCAGCCACAGTAACGTTGGCATGACAAAAAAAACACACATTGCTGGTGCTATATGGCACATTAAATTGAGCTGCACACAAACAACTGTGTCATTGATTTGCTTCAGCATGGGTTA
Organism: Allobates femoralis; assembly: GCA_033576535.1. Classification (NCBI taxonomy): domain Eukaryota; kingdom Metazoa; phylum Chordata; class Amphibia; order Anura; family Aromobatidae; genus Allobates; species Allobates femoralis. The sequence goes on along the minus strand of JARQOC010000004.1, from coordinate 223,013,531 downwards.
AATGTAAACTAGCAAATTTCCACAACGCACAAAGATAATCTAGAGACAAAGGGAACAGAGCCGGACCTGTGGCCTTGGCTGCAAAGGTCAGGTCCAACGTCTTTACTATTTTGTGACCAGAGTATGTTGTATGTGCACCTTCCTGAACAGATGTGTGACTATAATCACAATTGCATAGTGGCTGCCACATGCGGTCCGGAACCATATTTGCACGACAACGACATGTGTGGGTGAACACAACACGCAGACATCAATCTCCGCGGCTGACAAATGAAAGCGCTGCTGTGACGACCAATAGGAGTAGTAGGGGCGCGGTCGAATAATGTCTGGCACGCCTTGTTGTGCTAATTTCGGAACATATTGCCAGTGAGGTGGTGCTGTGTGACACGGAGATCTGAAAAGCAGACATCGCTTCGGGGTTGTTTAAGGCGATTCAGGAATCGCCTGATCGCCCTGGATTGCCGGCGATATTGCTACGTCTGATGTCTGACGAGCGATGCAGAAGCGATGTGCGCGTGCATGAGATCGCCGACACATCGCCGGAGATATCTCCCCGTGTGACTGTACCTTAAGATTTCATACAGAGGAGTGAAAAGAATTACAAGAATAGTTGTCCAAGAACCATCTGTGGAGAGCTACAGAAAGACCAGAATTCAGCAGGTATAATTATAACTTAATTTATGGACATCTGTGGTTTGATTTCTTTGTTTGCCTGGATTGGAGGGATTGCTATTCATGTCTATGGCAATGTTATAAATGTATTTAATTAGAATAGTTGGTTAGCATTACACTGTGTTCCAAATTATTATGCAAATGTTATTTTTTTCTGATTCTCCTAAATGGTCAGTGCAAATGACAGTCAGTGTAATAATAGTCATCACCCGTTAGAGTATACATCGAATTTTATTGAAGAAACCTCCCAATGATAGCAGTATAATCTTAAAAATTAAAAAAAAACTCTAAATGCACTGTTCCAAATTATTAGGCACAGTAGAGTTTCTAAACATTTGATATGTTTTAAAGAACTGAAAATGCTCATTTGTTGAATTTGCAGCATTAGGAGGTCACGTTCACTGAAATAAAAAGCTATTTAACTCCAAAACATCCTAACAGGCCAAGTTACATGTTATCATAGGAACCCTTCTTTGATCTCACCTTCACAATTCTTGCATCCATTGAACTTGTGAGTTTCTGGAGAGTTTCTGCTTGTATTTCTTTGCATGATGTCAGAATAGCCTCCCAGAGCTGCTGTTTTGATGTGAACTGCCTCCCACCCTCATAGATGTTTTGCTTGATTATACTCTAAAGGTTCTCTATAGGGTTGAGGTCAGGGGAAGATGGTGGCCACACCATGAGTTTATCTCCTTTTATGCCCATAGCAGCCAATGACAAAGAGGTATTCTTTGCAGCACGAGATGGTGCATTGTCATGCATGAAGATGATTTTGCTCCTGAAGGCACGTTTCTGCTTTTTGTTCCATGGAAGAAAGTTCTGTGTCAGAAACTCTATATACTTTGCAGAGATCATTTTCACACCTTCAGGAACCTTAAAGGGGCCTACCAGCTGTTTCCCCATGATTCCAACCCAAAACATGACTCCTCCGCCTCCTTGCTGACGTCGCAGCCTTGTTGGAACATGGTGGCCATCCACGAACCATCCACTACTTCATCCATCTGGACCTTCCAGGGTTGCTCGGCACTCATCAGTAAACAAGACTGGTTGAAAATTAATCTTCATGTATGTCTGGGCCCCCTGCAACCGTTTCTGCTTGTGAGCACTGTTTAGGGGTGGCCGAATAGTAGGTTTATGCACCGCAGCAAGCCTTTGAAGGATCCTACACCTTGAGGTACAAGGGACTCCAGAGGCACCAGCAGCTTCAAATATCTGTTTGCTGGTTTGTAAGGCTTTTTTAGCAGCTGCTCTCTTAATTCGATAAACTTGCCTGGCAGAAACCTTCCTTATTCTGCCTTTATCTGCACGACCGCATTTGTGCTCAGAATCAGCCACAAATCTCTTCACAGTATGATGATCACGCTTAAGTTTTCGTGAAATATATAATGTTTTTTTTTTTTTGCTTCAATAAATTTTTATTAGTATTTCAAGGTTACGATCAGAAGCATAACAAACATCTAGTAATACGTCAATAACACATTCGAAATATATAATGTTTTCATCCCTTGGTCGAGGCAGTGCACTATTTGTTGCTTTTCGGCAAGCAGAGACATCCTTTTTCTTTCCCATGTTACTTGAAAACTGTGGCCTGCGTAATATTGTGGAACATCCAGTTTTTCTTTTATTGAGCTCACTGCCAAAATAATTATCACAGGTATCTGAGATTGATTTCAATGATCCAAATAACTCTGAGACACAATACCATCAATGGGTTTCATTAAAAAAAAACAAAAAAACAACCCTATGACACTTAAAACCAATTTGCATAATAATTTGTAGCACAGTTTATTGAGAACACAATCAACGATTTGTCAGAAAACCTTTAGTTTCCTTTCAAAATCAACATTTTCTATGGGATACTATACTACAAAATTATTCCACAAATGTGGGTCATTGATTGCAAATAAGATTTTTTATTTTGCACACCCAAAAAATAGTTATTTTCCTAACAAATTAATTTAAGACTATATTGCAAAGATTAGTACACCCCTGCTAAATTCTTAGGGTGCCTTTACACATCGCAATATCATTCCAATATCACATACAATATCACGGGAGCGCGCACGTTTTTGGCACTTGTCCAAGATCGCATAGGAGATGTCACACAGGGAGATATCGGCAGGCAACGCACCTAGAATGTTGTTTGCAATTTTTTTGCGCAGGGTATGAGCAACCCAGAGACCGAGCTTTAACATTGTAGTGAATAGAGGAAGTTGCAAACAAGATCGTAGTTGCGCCGTCACACAGCACGATCATGCCAGATCGCATATGCAGCATTGTACGGTTGAAGGGCTTGCACAATCTTCTTGCAATATCGTAGCTACGATTTTTTCGGGTTGCATTGCCCATTTACACGACACAACGCACCAACGATATCAACTGCAACGGCCGTACCATGTGACTTTTTGTCGATGTTGCATTGCCATGTCGCGACGTGTAAAGGTACCCTTAGAAGCAAAGCTAAAGTTTAGACTTCCAAATTATCAAGAATCTAATTAACAAGAATTCAGCCACGGGTAAGTGTAATTATTCATTAGGGCAGAGTCCCACTGGCGTGTGACTCACAAGAGTGCAAAGCGAGATAATCTCACATTGCACTCGGTCCTATGTTAAACAATGCTGCTGCTCAGATCTTTGATATGCTGTGATTGTGTCACAGCGGGAAATATGACTCCCAGTGCTCGGTGCAACACAGAGGCCATACACTAGTCTGCCTTTGGCCTTAAACAGGTGTCAAGCTGACAGTTGGCTATAAGAAGGCATTACTTAACAAAGAAAACCTCTTCCCATTTCATGTTGCCAGCACCACATGGAAGAGAAATGTCACAAGACCTGAGGAAAAAAATAATTTCTTCACACAAGAAAGGTGAAAGCTACAAGAAGGTCAGCAAAACTTTACTTATCAGTCACAATTCTGTAGCAAAAGTGATACAAAAATCCAACAAACATGTAATAACAAACATCTCACAGAGATGTCAAGGTCAACTATGAAAGTTAACACCTAAACAGGAGCCTCTTCTGATGAGAGGCCTTAAATAAAATCGACATGCAAAATCACTGCAATTACCGTAGTTAACTGTGACCACATCTGCGATTGGCTGTTGGGCCTCTCACACATATAGTACTGTAAAAATAAATCATTAAAAATATTTTGAGTAGCGCTCCATGGTATTTTTGATTCTCAGCACAGATAAAGTGGACAGCTACGGGCTGCCACCACCAGCTGCCTAGCTTTACCTTGGCTGGCAATCAAAATACATGGAAGCCCATTATTTGCCCTATTTTTTATCACCAGCCACAGTGGTGAACTTGAGTGACCCCATGAACAGTGTCACTTGGCACCCGGAGCCCAGCCGTAAAGTGGCTGCTGATTGGCTACTGGACTAACCTGAAACCAGCCCATATATGCTAGCATCTAGACTGTATGTGCTGATTCCAGATTACTCCAACAGCCAATCACAGACACCCATTCTCTGAGACATTGTCTGTGATTGGCTGCTTTGTCCCTCTGCAGTGAATAACCAGGAAGTTAATGAGCGGCCGCAGAAGTAGACGCGGCGGGACGCGGGACATGGTAAGTATGATGTTGATGTTTAATAACTATAATCACTATAATATCCCAAAAGTTAATGAGGGGAAGAAGAAACAGCGAGACAGCGAGATGGTGATAAGTATGATGATTCTTAATAAAGATATGCTTTATTTTACAGCCCCCATGCCCCATTCCATAACTTTAAAGTCTGAGTTCGTCTGGGTGAGTCCGCAGAACCCGAACATCGACGGGTTCTCCCATCACCAATTAGTAACCTTACTTTCATGTTATGGGTTAAAAAAATGTTCTATTAAACTCAGTTATGCCAAAGTTTTGGAAACAGTTCTTGTGTTCAGTGAGATACTATTTAAAATCTTATTCTTCAAAATGAGTGTATTCATTCATGCTGAGCACTATATATATCACTGTAAATATCTTGTGAGCCAGGTGACAATTTAGGTTACTCTTTCATGACCAGCCTATATATTTTGTGCATAAGACTGGCTATGATTAAAGCAAGTATGAAAATATGGGCCCTGAGGAGTGCAGATTACTTATGCGTATGTCCACATTTGTGGTCAGTTTCCTAAAATATGGAGAATTGCTGATTTAAGAGGTACAATGTTTTAGTTAGATATTATGAAGTATCTTGAAACCACAATGCATTCCCCTGAATTAGGGCCAATTCAGACAAATGTCATTTTGGTTAATGTGCTGTTCTTGTGCAGAATGCACAGCATAGAGACAACACACTATGTACAGAGCCCTCTGTGAACTTTTAAACTTTTCTCATGTTACACCCACTAATATAAATATATTTTAACTAGATGGTGGCCCGATTCTAATGCATCGGGTATTCTAGAATATGTATGTAGTTTATTTATGAAGATTTAAGAATAATGCAAAGCGAAGCTGGGTTTAAATCCTGCGCCAATATCGCTGATTGCTGGCAACCGGCCAGGCGCAACGAATCAGCGAAGCGTGGTTGAAATCCCAATTTGCGGGCGGACTGTCCCTGTTGCTGATTGGTCGTGGGCGGCTGGCCTGACCAATCAGCAACGCAGGATTTGCGTTGCAGACAAACAGACAGAAGTGGACAATTATATAGTAGACTAGAAAAAGGCCCGATGCTATTGCATTGAGAGTGCAGTGTAATGAACAGGTGCCGCTAAATAGTACAGTCTTCTCTCCGGAAAGTACGCTGTTGTTGTGGGATTTATATGGAGTATATGGTGGCTCAGTGGTTAGCACTGTATACGGTGGCTCAGTGGTTAGCACTGTATATGGTGGCTCAGTGGTTAGCACTGTATACGGGGGCTCAGCAGTTAGCACTGTATACGGTGGCTCAGTGGTTAGCACTGTATACGGTGACACAGTGGTTAGCACTGGTAACGGTGGCTCAGTGGTTAGCATTGTGTATGGTGGCTAAGTGGTTAGCACTGTATATGGTGGCTCAGTGGTTGGCACTGTATACAGTGGCTCAGTGGTTAGCACTGTGTACGGTGGCTCAGTGGTTAGCACAGTATCGTGGCTCAGTGGTTAGCAATGTATACGGTGGCTCAGTGGTTAGCAGTGTATACGGTGGCTCAGTGGTTAGCACTGTATACAGTGGCTCAGTGGTTAGCACTGTATTTTGGTGCGTCAGTGGTTAGCACTGTATACAGTGGTTAAGTGGTTAGTACAGTATATGATGGCTCAGTGGTTAGGACAGTATATGGTGGGTCAGTGGTTAGCACAGTATACGGTGGCTCAGTAGCTAGCGCTGTATATGGTGCCTCAGTGTATAGCAGTGTATACGGTGGGTCAGTGGTTAGCACTGTATATGTTGGGTCAGTGGTTAGCACAGTATACAGTGGCTCAGTGGTTAGCACAGTATATGGTGGCTCAGTGGCTAGCAGTGTATACGGTGGGTCAGTGGTTAGCACTGTATATGGTGGCTCAGTGGTTAGGACAGTATATGGTGGCTGAGTGGATAGCACTGTACATGGTGGGTCAGTGGTTAGCACAGTATATGGTGGCTCAGGAAAGAGCAGTGTACATGGTGGGTCAGTGGTTAGGACTGTATAGAGTGGCTGAGTGGTTAGTTGTCTCCCCCGTCCTCTGGCCCTGTGTCCCCTGTCCTCTGGCCCTGTGTCCCCCTGTCCTCTGGCCCTGTGTCCCCTTATCCTCTAGCCCTGTGTGCCCTTATCCTCTGGCCCTGTTTCTCCCTGTCCTCTGCCCCTGTGTTCCCCAGTCCTCTGCCCCTGTGTGCCCGTGTTCTCTGGCCCTGTCCTCTGGTCCTGTGCCCTGCTGTCCTCTGGCCCTGTGTGCCGCTGTCCTCTGGCCCTGTGTGCCGCTGTCCTCTGGCCCAGTGTCCCGCTGTCCTGTGGCCCAGTGTCTCGCTGTCCTCTGCCTTGTGTCCCTATCCTCTGCTTCTGTTCTATGTCCCTCTGTCCTGTGTGCCCCTGTGTCCCCGTCCTGTGTGCCCCTGTCCTGTGTGTCCCTGTCTTGTGTGGCCCCCTGTCTGTCCTGTGTGGCCCCCTGTCTGTCCTGTGTGGCCCCCTGTCTGTCCTGCGTGGGCCCCTGTCTGTCCTGCATGGGCCCCTGTCTGTCCTGTGTGGGCCCCCGTCTGTCCTGCGTGGGCCCCGTCTGTCCTGTGTGGGCCCCTGTGTGTCCTGCGTGGCCCGCTGTGTGTCCTGCGTGGCCCCCTGTGTGTCCTGCGTGGCCCCCTGTGTGGCCCCCTGTGTATCCAGCGTGTCCCCCTGTGTGTGCTGTGTGGCCCCCTGTGTGTGCTGTGAGGCCCCCTGTGTGTGCTGTGAGGCCCCCTGTGTGTCGTGTGAGGCCCTCTGTGTGTTCTCCTATCTGTGTTGTGTGGCCCCCTGTGTGTGCTGTGAAGCCCTCTGTGTGTCCTGCGAGGCCCCCTGTGTAGCCCACCTGTCTGTCCTGTGTGGCCTCCTGTGTGTCTTGTGTGGCCCCCTGTGTGCCGTGTGAGGCCTCCTGTGTGTCCTGTGAGGCCCCCTGCGTGTGCTGTGGGGCCCCCTGTGTGTGCTGTGAGGCCCCCTGTGTGTCGTGTGAGGCCCTTTGTGTGCCCTGTGAGGCCCCCTGTGTGTCCTCCTATCTGTGTTGTGTGGCCCCCTGTGTGTGCTGTGAGGCCCCCTGTGTGTCCTGTGAGGCCCCCTGTGTGGCCCCCTGTCTGTCCTGTGTGGCCTCCTGTCTGTCTTGTGTGGCCCCGTGTGTGTCCTGTGTGGCCCCCTGTGTGTCCTGTGAGGCCCCGGGGCACTTTAGCTGTGTGCCGGCGGGAGATGTGTGACGCGCGCGGTGCTCATCTCCCTGCGGCTTCGGGCTGTCAGAGCATGACGCCGGGACTGGGCGAGGAGCGGGCGGAGGCTGAGGGAGGTGTGCGGGTACTGCGCCATCGCTGGTGGCGCTGGTAATTGCGGCTCGTGATGGCTCATGCGTGCCATCTAGAGATGGGCGAGTCCTAAAAGACTCGGAATCGCAAGACCCCAACGAGTCCGAGTGCAGGACTCGGGACTCGTTGCGAGTCCAGCGAGTCCAATGTTAATGAATAGGGAACCGAGTAATAGCGAATAATGACATTTACAACTCGCTGATGTGTCTCTGAAAGTGTGCGAGTCCAAATTGGTTTTAAGTGCGCACAGCCACCGAGATGTGGTTTGGTGTTGCTGTATGCGTCACTTGCTGGCGGGGTAAGTGTGCGCGCTCACACTTGGCAGTGAAGCCGCACACTACACTCCCTAAAAAAATTGGTTTTAAGTGCGCACAGCCACCGAGATGTGGTTTGGTGTTGCTGTATGCGTCACTTGCTGGCGGGGTAAGTGTGCGCGCTCACACTTGGCAGTGAAGCCGCACACTACACTCCCTAAGGTGGTGTACGTGCTATTTAAAGGTAGGAGAGCAGCAACGCACTGGTCTGCCACAGAAAAAATAACGCTCTATGGGTTATTAGGAACAAAAATCGATCTGGTGCAAAAACAAAAAGGAAACAGCACCTCAGCTAAGCCTCTGACTGCAGCTGTTAGCAAAGCTGAGTGAGTAAGCTAAGCTATGAGGTCCGTCCTGTGTGCACTGTAAGGCTTCTCCTTCCTTCCCTCCCTGCCTGCCTGCCTGCACAGCACTACTCTGTCCTCCTCCTAGCTCTCAGAAGAGCTGTTTGAGTTAATATAAGGAATCTTCCCTACACTGACAATCCCTGATCTGCTCCAGCATATATCTCTCTCTCCCTATACTAGGTCAGATCGTCTCAGGAATGTGGCCAAAATGGCGGGGACAAGCCTTATATACTGCCTTGCCTGTCATACATGACATATGCATCACGATGGACAGCAGCCAATCATAGTCCTGACACAACCAACTTTGCTATGCCATTACTGACTATGATTGGCTATCTTCACGAGTTTTCTGACCTAACACGCACGCTGTGCTGACTCGGAACATAACAGATTCTGTATTCGAGAGTCCGACTCCCGAATACAGTATACAGGACTCGGAATCGTAGACTCGTAGGACTCGGAATCGTAGACTCGCTCAGACTCGCTGCTGACAGCGGGTATCTGTGAAGAGTCAAGCTTATTGCCATTGAATTCCATTGGACTCGTCACTGTGCGAGTCCAAGCTGGGAGATTCGCCGAGTAACGAGTCCTGCGAGTACCTTCAGAATCGCCGAGTCCCGAGTCCTAGCGAGTAGACTCGCCCATCCCTAGTTAACAGTGTATATGGTAGCTCAGTGGTTAGTACTGCGTGGTGGCTCAGCACTGCGCAGGATGGATGCAGAGTGGTCAGCGCAGGATGGAGGCAGAGTGGTCAGCACAGGATGGAGGCAGAGTGGTCCGCAGAGGATGGAGGCTAAGTGGTCAGCACAGGATGGAGGCAGAGTGGTCAGCACAGGATGGAGGCTCAGTGGTCAGCACAGGATGGAGGCAGAGTCGTCAGCAGAGGATGGAGGCTCAGTGATCAGCAGAGGATGGAGGCTCAGTAGTCAGCGCAGGATGGAGGGCCAGTGGTCAGCACAGGATGGAGGGCCAGTGGTCAGTGCAGGATGGAGGGCCAGTGGTCAGCGCAGGATGGAGGGCCAGTGATAAGCGCAGGACGGAGGGCCAGTGGTCAGCACAGGATGGAGGGCCAGTGGTCAGCGCAGGATGGATGCTCAGTGGTCAGCGCAGGATGGAGGGCCAGTGGTCAGTGCAGGATGGAGGGCCAGTGGTCAGTGCAGGATGGAGGCAGAGTAGTCAGAAGAGGATGGAGGCTCGGTGGTCAGCGTAGGATGGAGGCTTGGTGGTCAGCACAGGATGGAGACTCAGTGGTCAGCACAGGATGGAGGCTCAGTGGCCAGCACAGGATGGAGGCAGAGTGGTCAGCAAAGTAAGGTGGCTCAGTGGTTAGCACAGTACGGTGGCTCAGTGGTTAGCACAGTATGGTAGCTCAGTGGTTAGCACTGTGCGGTGGCTCAGTGGTCAGCGCAGGAAGGAGGCAGAGTGGTCAGCGCAGGATGGAGGCAGAGTGGTCAGCACAGGATGGAGGTTTGGTGGTCAGCACAGGATGGAGGCAGAGTGGTTAGCAGAGGATGGAGACTCAGTGGTCAGCACAGTATGGTGGTTCAGTGGTTAGCACTGTATATGGTGGCTCAGTGGTTAGCACTGTATGGTTGCTCAGTGGTTAGCACTGTATGGTTGCTCAGTGGTTAGCACTGTATGGTGGCTCAGTGGTTAGTACAGTACGGTGGCTCAGTGGTTAGCACAGTACGGTGGCATTCTAAGGCTGGTGGGTACAACAGTTCCAGAGATGATCGCAACCTGGTCAAGGTAGGAACAGGGCTCATCCACACCGCTTTTCTTCAGCTGCCACCAGCTCCATGCACTGCAATAACTTTACCACCGAGTTTATCAAAAGCTGGCAGATGACATCGCCGTGCCCATTGTGTATAACGTGACTGCCACTGTAGAGCTGGAGGAGGATGCTGTTCACTATGAGAAAGGAGACGGGAGAAGAATCATGGGTTTTTTAAGTATAAGTGCGATAAGATTATAGGAAGGGCGTCATTATTACAGGACCGGGGGCATTAGTACAGGAAATGGGTCATTATTACAGGGTGGGGGCTCATTATTACAGCATGGGGACAATATTACAGAAAGCGGAACATTACTACAGGATGAAAGACAACTTTACAGGAATGGAGGCATTATTATAGGATGATGGACATTATTACTAAACAGGGAACATTATTACAGGAAGGGGAACATTATTACAAGGTGGAGACAAGGATTGGGAACATTATAACAGAATGGGGGACATTAGGCCATAATTACTCCAATTGAGAGACTAAAAAATACAAAAACGTTTAAAGTTAAATATGGAAAGATAAAAAAAAATTTGTATGTAAAAAACTAAGTAAACAAAATAGTACATATTTGGTATTGCTGTATCTGGAACAGCCTAAACTACAGTGGCATTTAAAGGTTTTGGTACGGCAGGTCACAATTACTGTTATTGTGAACAATTAAGCAGGTTGAAGTTGAAATGATCTCTAAAAGGCATAAGGTTAAAGATGACACATTTTCTTAGCATTTTAGGGAAAAAAATATTTTCATCTTTTACATTTTAAAATGAATAAAAAAGGAAAATACGCCGATGCAAACGTTTGGGCACCCAGCATGTTTAGTACCTAGTAGCACCCCCTTTGCCAAGTATCACAGGTTTTTATAGCCAGCCAAGAGTCTTTCAATTCTTTTTTGGGGTAGTTTCATGAATTCTTCCTTGGAAAAGCCTTCTGTGAGATTCCTTAGTCAACTTGCATGCACTACCCTTTAGAGATCCAGCTACAGATTTTCAATGGTGTTCGGATCAGGGGACTGTGAGGGTCATTGAAAAACCTTCAGCTTGCACCTTTTGAGATAATACAGTCATGGCCAAATGTTTTGAGAATGATACAAATATTAATTTTAACAAAGTCTACTGCTTCAGTTTTTCTAATGGCAATTTGCATATACTCCAGAATGTCATAAAGAGTGATCAGCTTAACAGCAATTACTTGCAAAGTCAATATTTGTCTAGAAAATGAACTTTAACCCCCAAAACACATTTCAACATCATTGCAGTCCTGCTTTAAAAGGAGCAGCTAACATCGTTTTAGTGATTGTTCCATTAACACAGGTGTGGGTGTTGATGAGGACAGGGCTGGCGATCAATCAGTCATGATTAAGTAAGAATGACACCACTGGACACTTTAAAATGAGGCTGGTGCTTGGTATCATTGTTTCTCTTCAGTTAACCATGGTTATCTCTAAAGAAATACGTGCAGCCATCATTGCACTGCACAAAAATGGCCTAACAGGGAAGAGTATTGCAGCTAGAAAGATTGTACCTCAGTCAACAATCTATCGCATCATCAAGAACTTCAAGGAGAGAGCTTCCATTGTTGTCAAAAAGGCTCCAGGGCGCCCAAGAAAGATCAGCAAGCGCCAGGACTGTACCTTAAAATTGTTTCAGCTGTGGGATTGGACTACCAGCAGTGCCAAGCTTGTTCAGGAATGGCAGCAGGCTGGTGTGAGTGCTTCTGTACACACTGTGAGGCGGAGACTCTTTGAGCAAGGCCTGGTTTCAAGGAGGGCAGCAAAGAAGCCACTTCTCTCCAGAAAAAACATCAGGGGCCGACTGATATTCTGCAAAAGGTACAGGGAGTGGACTGCTGAGGACTGGGGTAAAGTCATTTTCTCTGATGAATCCCCTTTTCGATTGTTTGGGACATCTGGAAAACAGCTTATTCGGAGAAGAAGAGGTGAGCGCTACCACCAGTCTTGTCTCATGCCAACTGTAAAGCATCCTGAAACCATTCATGTGTGGGGTTGCTTCTCAGCCAAGGGAATCGGCTCACTCACAGTCTTGCCTAAAAACACAGCCATGAATAAAGAATGGTACCAGAATGTCCTCCAAGAGCAACTTCTCCCAACCGTCCAAGAGCAGTTTGGCGTCCAACAATGCCTTTTCCAGCATGATGGAGCTGGAACACCTTGCCATGAAGCCAAGGTGATAACTAAATGGCTCAGGGAACAAAACATAGAGATTTTGGGTCCATGGCCTGGAAACTCCCCAGATCTTAATCCCATTGAGAACTTGTGGTCAATCATCAAGAGATGGATGGACAAACAAAAACCAACAAACTCTGCCAAAATGCAAGCATTGATTATGCAAGAATGGACTGCTATCAGTCAGGATTTGGTCCAGAGGTTGATTGAGAGCATGCCAGGGAGAATTGCAGAGGTCCTGAAGAAGAAGGGTCAACACTGCAAATATTGACTTGCTGCATTAACTCATTCTAACTGTCAATATAACCTTTTGGTACTCATAATATGATTGCAATTATATTTCTGTATGTGATCTAAACATCAGACAAACACAAATAAAAACCAGAGGGCAGCAGATCATGTGAAAATATAATTTTGGTGTCATTCTCAAAACTTTTGGCCATGACTGTATATTATGGATTTGTACATTTGTTTCATTATACATTTGTAGAAGCCATCCTCTTCAACTGCAGCTTTTTTTACCGGTGGTGTTATGTTTGCATAAAGAAATTGTTGAAGTTTCATTGAACCTATTCTTCCCTTTACCAGCAAAATATTCCCAGTGCCATTGGCTTAAACATAACTCTAAAGCATGATAGATCCAGCCCCAAGCTTAATGGTTGGCGAGATGTTCTTTTCATGAAATTCTGTGCTCTTTTTTTTCTCCACACATACCTTTGATCATTGTGGCCAAAAAGTTCTATTTTAACCTCATTGGTCCACTGTAGTTGTTTCCAAAATTCATCAGGCTTGTTTAGATGTTCATTTGCATACTTTTGACGCTGAAGTTTATGGTGTGGACCCAGAAGAGGTTTTCTTCTGATGACTTTTCCATGAAAGCCATATTTGTGCTGGTGTCTCTGAACAGTAGAACAATGTACCACAACTCCAGAGTCTGCTAAATCTTCCTCAAGGTCTTTTGAAGTCAAACAGAGGTTCTGATTTGCCTTTTTAGCAATCATATGAGCAGCAGGGATGGGAGAGTCTACTCGCTAGGACTCGTTACTCGGCGAGTAGTAAGGGACTAGCAGGACTCTGTACTCAGCGAGTTTCCCAGCGATTACTCGCACAGTAACGAGTCCAATGCAAGTCAATGGCAATCCTAGTTTTGTCAGAGTTTACTTTTTCTCACTCGCTAGACTCGCTATATCACATCGCTATGTAGCTTGAATCTCCCCAAATCGTTTAAACAATCGCACCGCTTCACGGATACCCGCTGTCAGCAGCGAGTCTGAGCGAGTCTGAGCGAGTCTACGAATCCGAGTCCTGTATATACTGTATTCGGGACTTGCGAATACAGAATCTGTTATGTTCCGACAAAGCTTCCGAGACAGCCTAGCGTGTTAGGTCAGAAAACATGTGACAAGCATGTTAGCCAATCATATTCAGTAATGCCACAGCCATGTTGGTTGTGGCAGGACTATGATTGGCTTCTGTCCATCGTGATGCCTATGTCATGTATGAGAAGGCGAGGCTGTATATAAGCCTTGCCACCGCCATTTCCTCCACATTCCTGTGACGATCTGAGCTAGTGCAGGGTGAGGTAGATGCTGGAGCAGATCATAGGGAGTGTCAGTCAGTGTAGGGAAACTTCAAGATTCCTTATATTTAACCCAAACAGCTCTTCTGAGAGCTACCAGGAGGACAGAGGAGTACTGTGTAGAGGACTGTAGGCAGACAGGCAGGCAGGGAGGAGCAGCCTTTATGGTGGGTTTACACGTTGCGATATCGGCGTCCAACTCTGACCAAAAGTCACGTGGTTCGTGCGTTGGACCCGATATCGTTCCTGCGTTGTACGGTGTGAACATCCAATACGATGCAGGAACGATGGTAAACCGATATCGGGGGTCGAATGAGCGTGCTATTCAACCGCCCGATATCGGATGCCGGTTGGAGCCGGATCATCCCGTATGACAGCCCAACTCCGATGTGTACTGCAATGTCACCCATTCACTCCCATGTTAAATGGTCGTTCCTGGGTCGGGGGGCGTACACATCGTAGGGACGTTGTATCCCGATATCGCAGCGTGTTAACCGCGATGCGATTCAGGGAAAACCGGGCACGAAATGCGCGCTCCCGCGCCGTTGTATACAATATCGGAACGATATCGTGACGTGTAAACCCACCATTACAGTGCACACAGGACCGACCTCATAGCTTAGCTTACTCACACAGCTTTCCTAATAGCTGAAGTCAGAGGCTTAGCTGAGGTACTATTTCTTATTTTTTTGCACCTGATAGATTTTGGGTCATAATAACCCCTTCAGCTTTATTTTCTCTGTGGCAGACCAGTGCGATGCTGCTCTCCTACCTGCAAATAGCACGTACGCCACCTGCTTGTGCGACTACTTGTGCGCACTTAATAATTTTTGCAGGGACTAGTGTGCTGGTTTCACTGCCAAGTTTTAGCACACACTTAACCTGCCAAAACGGCAATGCGAGTGCTTTCCGAGACACATCTGTGATTTGTAAATCGCACATTACTCGCTATTGCTCGCTTCCCCATTCATTAACATTGGACTCGCTAGACTCGCAACGAGTAGCGAGTCCCGGGCTCGGACTCGCTAGAGTCAAGCGATTCCGAGTAATTTAGGACTCGCCCATCACTAATGAGCAGCTCTCACTGAAATTTTTGTTGGTCTTACAAACCTTGTCTTGACCTCCACTGTTCCAGTTAACTGCCATTTCTTAATTACATTTTCAAATTGAGGAAATGGCAACTTGAAAACTCTTTGCTCTCTTCTTTTAGCCTTCTACTTTGTGGGCCTCTACCATTTTCATTTTCAGAGTGCTAGGCAGCTGATTAGAAGAACCCATGGCTGCTGTTTTTAGGTTTTAATGTTAGAGGAGACTGGCTTTTTAGAAAGCTGTGAAATTTGCATCACCTGGCCTTTCCTAACGGTAATAGGGAACAAGCTATAATGCTAATAAGCTAATTAAGGTCTGAAATAATATAATAATAATTTATTATTTACATAGCACTATTAATTCCATAGCACTTTACATACATTTGCAACACTGTCCCCATTGGGGCTCACAATGTAAACATCCTATCAGTATGTCTTTCAAATGTGGGAGGAAACCAGAGTGCCTGGAGGAAACACATGCAAACACAGGGAGAACATACAAACTACCTTGCAGATGTTGTCCTTGGTGGGAATTGAACCCAGGACCTCAGCACTGCAAGTCTGCAGTGCTAACCACTGAGCCACTGTGCTGTCTGAAACCTCTCAACGTTATCTAAACACAAATCTCCAAGGGTGCCCGAACTTTTGAATTGGCCTATTTTCCTTTTTGTAAGTTTTAAAATGTAAAAGATTAAATTATTAATTTTTTTAACCTAAAATACAAAAGGAAATGTGTGTCATCTTAACTATATGCCTTTTAGGGATCATTTCATCTTCAACTTGCTTAACTGTTCACAATAATATTTTTGACCAGGGTGCACACACTTTTACATGCCACTCTATAAAACTTTACCCAAAACATATGAATAATCGTCTAAACGACATTGAAGTGCCCTGAAAGCAGACTTAGGAATTGCAATTACACACTGAGAAATCTAAGCCCAGTAATCGGTTGACTCCCATGAGTAGCCAGTATAATATACACCGTGCAAGCTTCATTGCAGAATTGTTGGTTTATAGGTTTATAGGTCACATTGTAATGTTGTCTTGGCTCCAGTGTTCTGGGTGTCATTCCTTTCATCCATATTTTGTCCTATATGCTGGCCCTTCGGAGATGATTCAACAATATCAAGGATTGCCATGTCCTATGTCGCTTTCCTTTAACGGATGACAGCTACGGTAATTTATTCTGCTCAATGCTCTTTACATACAAATATTGTGGTGCTGTCAATCTTTCTACTGATTGGATGTTTTATACATGGTAAAGCAGGGGTGGACCCTCACAGAAGAGGGGTTCTGTGCAAGAACAGTCTATGGGCCTTTTGCAGTCCAATATTTCATTTATTTAACTGTGACAAAAGGTGCTCTCTGCTTTGGACCTGGAAATTGTTGACCTGACCTCCTGGGTCCCTTTTCAGCTTGCACTGGCTGCATCAATGGTATGTGCACACCTATAATAAAACATGTTAAAAAGTAACACAGCAGTATAACAAAACAGATCAATGCTATATAGTTAAAATAGATTAAAGAATCACAAATGGCTTATACAATTTTCTAATTAAAATATGTTCAGCTTGCATACTATTAAAAATAACCATACACTTTGGCCTCTCTGCAGATACGGATAAAGGATTAAAAGGTTCCATGTAGGAAAAGCTATTTGGCAGTGATGTAGTTATCTGCTATAGGTAGAAATATTTGCCATCCATTCCAGTCATAGCAGGATCTGCGTGTGTAGCTAATGAAATAGTATTTAACTTTGGCCTTGGAAATACATTGCTCGATAGCAGGCTGTTTGCCAGTAACAGGATCACATTTCAGGCTTCTATTCGATAAAGAAATCCAGGAAAAAATGGAATGTTAAAAATCGGCATATACGAGATCTATAAAATATGCTAATAAATTCAGTCATTTTCTACCGATCTTATGATGTATTATGTACGTTATGTAGTTTTGTATCATAACAATTCCTGAAATATAAAATCAATGATTAGTAGAAGGGATGAGCGAGTATGCTCAGCGCTATTCAGTACTCGCACGAATATCTTGGTACTCGGGGTACTCGGCGAGCACCGAGTACCGCCGAGATGCTTGGACTCTTCACTAATAATTATCGATCTGACACAAATACACAGCTCCCTTCAGTGCACACAGTGAGCTGGCACCTCACAGAGAGCAGATTAATTGTTAGGATCCCTCCTGCCCTTTCCCAGAAACACTCGTTTTATAGCCGGAAGTCTGTGGGCGGAGCCTTTCATTAATTGACTTACATTGGGCTCGGTGCTCTGGCCGAGTACATGAGTATCTTGGGATGCTCGGCCAGAGCATCGAGCACCCGAGCATTTTAGTACTCGCTCATCTGTAATTAGTAGTAGTACCCAAGTAAAATTCAGAAATTCTTGCATACTTGCATAGTCTGCCTACGAAAATATATTTTTCCAAAATGAGTAATAAATATGGGTTTATAATATAGTGTATGCAGCTTCAAGTAACAAACTTGTTCTTAAAAGGGAATAGTACGTTTAACAAACTTTTCAACAATCAATAGAACATGAAAATGTAAGAAGCTTTGCAATATATCTAATCAAAGTATTCTGCTTCTTTCTCCACTTATGAAGTTTTATTTTTTTTTCTCTTCTCTCATCCCCTCTTTTTCTATCTTTTTCTTCTTTTACTTTTTACACTGGTGTTATTTTATTTTGACTTGTTTGTTGCAATAAATAATTATATTGTCAGCTATTAATTAATCTGTTGAATGGACTGCATAATATTTTCAGATGACAGCTACAGCAACGCCTTGTAAGACGTAATGGCAGGACGCTGAATTATTGAATCTGAACTTACGCAAAGTTATGTCCTGATTAGTGATGAGCGAGTACTAAAATGCTCGGGTGCTCGAAGCTCGGGCCGAGCATCCCAAGATACTCGTGTACTCGGCCCGAGCACCGAGTTCAATGTTATCCTATAGGCCACTTCACACACACAGATATCTGAGTCCAATATCTGAACAGATCTCTGGTTGCAGTGAAATCATGGATACATTGCTCCATGTTGTACACAGCCACAAAATGGAGCAATGTATCCATGATTTCACTGCAACCAGAGATCTGTTCAGATATTGGACTCAGATATCTGTGTGTGTGAAGTGGCCTTTTGGGAGACCCGAGTATTTTTCTGACATGACCCCCGGCAACATGGAAAGCCTAAAAATGTCACAAAAGTATCAGAACAGTGCTGAAATGACATGGGAACAGCATGGGAAAGACCCCTGGAAGCATTTCAGACCCCAAGGTCACTGATGTCAACAATGTTGTCAGACCATTACGCCACTTTTACGGACTGTCAAGAAAATGTTACAAAATGAAACCAAAATGGATTTTCATGGAAAAAATATTAAGGGCTCATACCCACTTGTGAGACAGAGTTGGTGTATGTTAGTTTTTTGGATTATATCAAAGATTTTTTTTCAAAAAAATTGTGTGGCACTCCCATGCCCCTGGGAAGCGACGTAAATGAAGGCCTCTTTAAATAATGTGCCCATTGTAAGCAAGTGTGTCTTTTTTAGTATTGCCCTAGGCAGGGAAGCCATAAATTGGAGACACCAATATGCCCCTGGATAGAGACGTGCATGAGAGCCTTATAAACTAATGTGCCCATTTGAAGCAAGTGAGTCTGCTGTACTATTTCCCTAGTCAGGGAAGCCAAAAATTGGATAGCACTTCAATGCCCCTGGATAGAGACATGCATGAGAGCCTTATAAACTAATGTGCCCATTTGAAGCAAGTGAGTCTGCTGTATTATTTCCCTAGTCAGGGAAGCCAAAAATTGGGAGGCATTGCGATGCCCCTGGGATGAAACATGGAGGAGAGCCTCTAAAAATTGTTCCCATTACAAAGGAGTGAGTCTCCTGTACTTGTAATGCCCATTCTGGAAGCATGGACTAAAACATTTACCCCTGGGGGGTATACATGAAACTAATGCCTAACTTTAGAACGGTAAAGTGCATCATCATCATAAATATGATGTCCAAAAATTAAGCAAGTAGCCAAACACATGAAGTCTGTACTGATGTGGGATGTGCGGAGGTGCATGGGAATCTACCAGCACCAAATTTAAATTCCGCTATCATTTGGTGGTGGTGTGGTGAAGTCAGGCCCAATCCAACCCTTGTTCATCTTGCTTGGAACATGTGTCAGCTCTCCTCGCCTCAGAGCCGCCACAAGGTTGCGGCCATTGTCACACACGACCATGCCTGGCTGTAGGTTCAGCGGTGTGAGCCAGTGATCTGCCTGCTGTTTCAGAGCTGTCCACAACTCTTCAGCGTTGTGGGGTTTGTCACCTATGCATATTAACTTCAGCACAGCCTGTTGCCACTTAGCCGAGGCAGTGCTGCAGTGCTTCCAGCTTGGGACTGTTGTGGAGGGTGAAGTGGAGGAAGAGGAGGAGGAGGAGGCTGAGGAGCATGACGTGCCAGAGCTGTACACTGTGGGTGAAACCTTGACAGAGTTAGGGCCTGCAATCCTCGGTGTCGGAAGGACGTGTTCCGTCCCAAGGTCAGACTGGGTCCCGGCTTCCACAATATTAACCCAGTGTGCCGTCAGAGAGATGTACCGGCCCTGCCCACAAGCACTTGTCCACGTGTCCGTGGTTCGGTGGACTTTGCCTGAAACTGCGTTGTTAAGGGCACGTATGATGTTTTGGGACACGTGCTTATGTAATGCGGGGACGGCACACCGGGAAAAATAGTGTCGGCTAGGGACCAAGTAACGTGGGACAGCCGCCGCCATCAGGTTGTGGAATGCTTCCGTCTCCACCAGCCTAAAAGGCAACATTTCCAGCGCAAGCAGTCGCGAAATGTGTGCATTTAGAACTGTGGCATGTGGGGCGTTGGCAGCGTATTTGCGCCTGCGTTCCAAAGATTGGGGTATGGATAACTGAACGCTGCGCTGCGCTGGAACAAGGACATGGCTGATGATGGTGCTACTTCTGCTTGTGCAAGTACAGGGGAAGGACAGGAGGCATCTTCGCCTGCAGTATGGACAGGGGATTGGCTTGCACGCACAACAGTGGAAGACGCAGCGGTGTCACCCGTAGACAATGCTCCTGTACTCTGCTGTACATCCCACAAAGTCGGGTGCTTTGCTGCCATGTGCCTGATCATGCTGGTGGTGGTCAGGCTGCTAGTTTTTCTACCCCTGCTGATGGTGGCATGGCAGGTGTTGCATATGGCCTTTTTTGAATTATCTGCAGACACCTTAAAAAACAGCCAGACTCAGGAAGACCTAGCAGTTGTACTGGCAACATCACTCGTGTTGTTGTTCCGGGGAACGGTTGCCTGCCTTCTGCCTGCGGACACCACCCTGCTTCTTCCGGCCTGTTGTGATGCTATGCCTAACTCCCCCTGTGCACTGCTGTCCTCACACTGTATGTCCCCCTGCCAGGTTGGGTCAGTTACTGGATCATCCACCACGTCGTCTTCCACTTCCGCACCCTGGTCCTCCTCCTGACTTTTTACCAATTGTGTCTCATCATCGTTCACCTCTTGCTGAGGCACGTTTCCACCGTTGCCTTCGTGAGACCGTGGCTGCTCAAATATTTGGGCATCAGTACATACGATCTCCTCATGACCCACTTCAACTGGAGCTGGCGAGAGGCCAGAATCTGCGAATGGATAAATGAACAGCTCTTCAGAGTGTCCAAGTGTGGGATCAGTTATGTCCGGTCCGGGCACTCGGCATGGTGGGAGGAAGGAGGATCAGGGTGTGGAATGTGCAGTCCAGTCTCACGGCTACTGAGACTTGACCGTGTTGAAGACAGGGTATTTGTGGTGGTGACAAACTGACTGGAAGCATTATCCGCTATCCAACTAACAACCTGTTGACACTGGTCTTGGTTTAATAGTGGAGTACTGCTGCGTTCACCTAGAAATTGGGACAAGAAAGTCGAGCAAAATGGTGTGGGCGTTTGTCGTCGCGCAATTCGAGCTTGCACACGGGCTCGTCCTCTGCCTGCACCACCATCACGTCCAGTTCCTTGTCCCTTGCCACCGGACTTGCGCATTTTCAATGTGGTGCTGAATGTATACAGCTAAATTAGTGCAGACAAGAGTTGGTTTTTAGCATGAGGCTTTTGGTATACCCTAATTAACGCTGCAACAGACAGCAGCAGCACTGAGATGCAAATTTAGTGCAGACAAGAGTATTTTTTTAGCATGACGCTAAGTTTTAAAATTAAGGCCCTGCAGGTGGACTAGTCAGACATAAATGCTGACTACAATAGCGTGTCTTTTGGCGTATCCTAATTTACGCTGCAACAGACAGTAGCAGCACTTAGATGCAAATTTAGTGCAGACAAGAGTAGGTTTTTAGCACGAGGCTTTTGGTGTACCCTAATTAACGCTGCAACCTACAGTAGCAGCAATTAGATGCTAAATTAGTGCAGAGAAGAGTTGGTTTTTAGCACAAGGCTTTTGGTGTACCCTAATTTGAGCTAAAACCTACTCCTGCCTATAGTGAGCTAAATAAATCCCTAAAAGCACGGTTTTTGGGATGAATGAGCCTGGAAACCAGCCCCAGATGCGATGCAGGTTGGTATACTGGCACAGCGAAGTTTGGTAGATACCCTGCCTCCCTGTCTGCTTGTATACTGCTCTAGTAGTCCTCAGAAGGACTGTCGTGGTAAATAGACTGGCATCCCTGTGCCTACACTAGCTGAAAGGCCACAAATCTGTCCCTCAATCAGCAGCAGCTCTCCCTACACTGACTGTCTAATTGCGCAGAGCGACGAGCACAGCGCGGTCAGGCCTTGTAAAGACCTGATGACGCTGTGCGGCCAGCCAATCACTGTAATGCCACAACCAACATGGCTGTGGCATTACAGTGTCTGTCAGCCAATCCCTGCATGTGGGCTGGCTTTGAAAAGAGCGCCAACATGCAGGGAGGTGGACCCTGAGAATAGCAAGAGTGTCGCGAGATTACTCGGTACCCGCCGAGTAGTCCGAGTACCGTGATATTCGTGCGAGTAACGAGTAGTGACAAGCATACTCGCTCATCACTAGTCCTGATTAATGTGCTTTTGTATACATGTACTTATTGATTCAGATTTGATTTAATGTTAGTCCAATGTTTTGGATTGTATGTTATCTCATTTTCAATAAAAAGACAATTGAAAGAAAGAAAACGAGGAGTCCTATCAGTGATAAACAGTATCTACGATCCTCTCGGATTTGTCGCACCCGTCACCGTTCAAGGTAAGATCATGCTTAGACAGCTTACTGCCGAAAATATGGATTGGGATGCTTCACTGTCGTCCCAGAAACAACAACGATGGGAGGCTTGGAAGGAGTCTAGAACAACTCAGAATCCCGCGTTGTTATTCTGCAAAGTCCTCTTCAGTTGTCATTAGAAAAGAAACTCACATTTTCCCTGATGCGTCTACAGAAGCCATAGCTGCGGTAGCTTATCTGAAGACCTTGGGAAAGTGCAATGAAGTGGACTGCAATTTTATCTTGGGTAAAGCCAAACTCACACCTAAACCTGCACACTCAGTACCTATACTTGAACTCTGTGCAGCAGTATGGGCGATAGAAATTGTTGTAGGGCTGGTTCTGTATGTCGGTTATTATTGTCGGTTATGACTACAATCCCCGATATCCAGAATCTTCCCTTCCTTACCACTTTCTGTTCCTATGCTGATTAACTATATATATATATATATATTATATGTATATACCGACTACTTAATGAAAACAAGTCTGTTCTAATAAATGAATATTTATTAAACACACCAAAAAGTCTACAACAATAATATATAGATTTCTAGATAGCACGATAACTAAGCCACAATCAATTACTGTTACAATGATGTAAAAACACCCAGAGTTACTAATACCCACGTTACCTAAATATACACACAGGCACACTATATTAATTATCTAACTATCCCTATATTATAAGAGAGAGAGAGAGAGAGAGAGAGAGAGACATAAATATAGGGAGAGAGAGAGAGAGAGATATAAATATAGGGAGAGAGAGAGAGATATAAAGATAGATATAGAGAGATATGGTATGATACTTAGACCAGATGTCGATGTCCTATCCCATGGTGGATCCAAGTAGAAAAAGAGAGCGAGCTCTTGTGTCTCAGTCCATTTTAACCTCTCCCTCAGCTGTGCACGTGACGGACACACCTCCTCATCCGTGCACTTCTGACAGGGTTGTAAGGGTGCACGCTCACCATGCACTATATTGAAATGAGGTATCTCCTGCCACTATAGATTGGCAAACAATGGGAATAGTCATGTCTACCTATCACCTCAGACATCTTGGCTGCTGTGGACTGTTAGAAGAAGGGGTGAGAATAACCCTTTGTGCCAGCAGCCTGTAGATCTTTGATATTTAAATTAAGAGTCTTATCTGATAGCTTCCCACACTGAAATGCAAGAATGGACATCTTCTGATATGGTAATTAACCATGTCAGTAGAACAGATTTCCATCAGATACAACTGAATTGGTCAATGTTATAACTAAAATATGAAGGGACATTTATTATGGCATATTACACCAATGTGGGCATAAATATAGATATATACACATACATGCCCACAAAGAGAGATATATATATATTTATGTGTCATATTAATTATGCCATCACTTCCCCCTTAACATTCCCCCTTTTGTCGGAAAATACGACAATAAAATGTGTGGGAAGTGTGGAATATATTTGCCTACTCAATCCTATCACTAATAACCGTTCAGGATGAAATGAAGTAAAATTTTCCACTTAGGTATCTAGACATCACCCATCGCCATCACCTCTCCCCTGCCGTTCGCCGTAATCCAGTGTCTCCATCCATAGATTACACCATAGTCATCTTTGTGGATCTTCTTGGTCTCTTTGGTTCAGGAATAAAGTTCTCTATTTGTCAGTACACTTCTGATCTTGTCGTTGCCAATCTCGAGAAACACGCCTATCCCCAAGTAGTCTTCTTCCCAGCTTGACTGCTTAGATTCTGGAGTTGCTGCACCATCTCTTAATCGGCCCACAGAGTTTTCCTGTGCTCGCCCCTCTCCCTACCAGATTTTTTTTTTTTTTTTTTTTCAAGTCTGGTGTGTAGAGACTACCGGGAAATGCACTCTGTAGCTGGGCCTCACCAGGTGGTTTCTTAGAGCACCTCCTTCTTGGGATTAGATCAATCAGGGGATGGCATTCTTCTTAGCTGAGGCACGACTTTCAACAGAGACTTCTCCTGCAAGCTTGATTGAAGCATCTATCGTTAATGTGGTTCTTCCATGGATAGATAGTTGAATCTCTACTAGGCAGGTCAGAGTTTATTGGGTAGGGGATGATATCAGCATACCTAAGTTGACTGTGAGAAGAACGCAGTCCAACCGACCTTCAATCCATCCCTTATGAATGTTACCGACTCAAGGGTTGAAGTAGCAAATACCTTAGACAATGATGGGGCCTGTCCCTAAAGAACCTTACTCTTTCCTCATTCATACAAAAAAACAAACAAACCTATATCCCAATGTAAAAATTAAACAGTATATAATGATACCATATTTCCCTCCCCCATCCCTTAACCATAAATCAAAGTAAAAGCCAAACAAAATATACAATGTTATGAGGTTTCAGGGCGGAGTTGACGTAATGTCCTAAACACTCTTATCAAACATAATCTCAAGGTTTCAGGACTTTTAGTGCTAAGTCCTGGACCTTCTTCGGCGGTTAAATTCATGAAGTTCTGCCTGGTTCTCTTGTATCTGGTGGGCAAGTCTCTTTACTCTCCTGTAAACTAGGCACAGTCCAATGTACATAACAAGAACAAGAACCAGAAGAACAATCACAGGGTGGATAATGAAATTAAAAAACGATGTAGCTGTCGGACTATAGCCAAATATACTTTCCACCAGGACACCTTAGAGTCGGCGTCTAAGGCATTGGTAATCCTCGTTATCTTGGTTTTGTCATGCTCAAGCTGAATTGTGGCTTGATTCTCAGCCTCATGAAGATTTCGGAGTATGTCGTCTTCTTCGCTGAAATCTAACAAGAGACGCTTGAGCTCACGACCAAAACCAAGAGGAATCTTTTGCAGTCTCACAGGAGTGTCAGGGCGAATGTCGAGTCTCTTCTCCGGTGTTATCGGGGTCCTCCCCTGCTGATCTGCGACATCTAAACCTAAAACGGGACTAAGGGTACAATATGCTCCTGGGAGGAGTATGCCTCTTTCGGTGCAATTAGTGCCATATAAAGAATACGTTACATTTTTCCCTTGGTACCAACACCAATACCCTTGACCTAAATATTTCAGACGAGAGGAGGGTATTGTGTTAGTCTTCATCTCACATGACCCCTCAGAGTCCCAACACTGGTGCCTAAGCACCCTATCTTGACTCCCTTGACAGAGGATAGCATCCTCTTTCCTCCAACATCCCTCTGTATCAAACAGATAAGGATGGCCTCGCTCATAGGTTAGGATGTCTGAGGTGAGCTGTGGATGAAGCACCGTCTGATTGCTAACAACAATTCCTATATTCATGGCACTGTACCCCTTCTTGATATCACCAGATACAGGTGCCAAAGAAGATGCCGTGCAGGTGAGATTATGACACCCATGCCATTGAACCAGCCACCAGTTTGTATGGTTGGCTGCAAACGGGGAGATTAGGGAACTTACTCTTTGTCTGAGTTTGAATGGGAAGTGGCCCTTGTATAGAGAGGACACTATATGCTTTAGGTTGTCAGAGAGTTCACTCTGGACCTGCGTACATGCTAGGGCAAACTGAACTCTGTCTTGCACTTCTACAAGACCTGCAACTAACCTTCTAAACTTCTCTCTTAGAGCTGAAGATAGAGAGGTAGTGGCATCAATGTGCGAATGTTGCAAACCCTCTAAGACTTGGTTTACATCAAGCTGAGTTCTGAACCCTTCTTCAGCATGTCGCGCAATGTCCCCGAGCTTACCTCTCAGGACTTCCATATCCATAGTGTTCAGGGCACCTACTCCCAATGCACCTCCACTAATTCCCATCTCTATCAAGTCTCTCCTACTCCTGAATTTCCTGTGTCGGGGATCATGTTTTCTCACTTCTTGCCCCGCCTCTACCCATCCTCTCATCATGTCAATTTGGTTCTTCACAAACTCCTCACAGCTGTGATCCCAGTGATCTACTCTGAAGTCATCTACAGAAATTCGCCATGTATATAGGGTGAATTTAGTTCCTGTGATGATTTTCCATGGGGATGACAGCTGAGGAGTTGTGTGATCTGCCAATTGGTGGGTAGAAACATTGCAAGAATCCAGGTGTGGTTTGACTGGTTGGAGACCTTCAGCCTCATATGGGACCCTTACCACTGTCACACATACTTGTCCTCTACCACTGAACTGGTACCACTGATCGCTATCTCCTGCCGGTAAATGTTGCGGGACTACTGGTAGAGGAAGTTGTTGGGTACCAGTATCATGACACAGAATCCCCTGACATATTGTCCAGGGATGCTGTGGAGCTGCGATATGTGTCAGTAGAACGGGATCTTTTGCCTGTTCCTCTTCAAATGACACAGGGTCATCTTTTAGTTTGGTTTGCCTCACTGGAATCTGGAATGCCGGGATATGCTCAGTTTCTGGTTCCTGAAGGACACCAGACACTGCTGCAAACTTGGCCAGTTCGTCGGCCTTGTTATTGCCTATGGTCAAAGGCTGTTCTCCTCTTTGGTGTGCTGGGACTTTGATAATGGCTGCCTCTGCTTGATCTGCCATGCCCCAATCCCACAATTCCTTTAGGACCATAATGTGGGCCAGAGGTTTATTCTGGCTGTCACAAACCCTCGTTTTTTCCATGTGTTCAGGTGCAGGGTGAGAGATCGAACTACATATGAACTGTCACTATATATAGTTCGATTCCCTGGAGGTTGAAGGAGGAGATCCTCCTTGACAGCCTCCAGTTCAGCCCATTGTGCTGACATGTGACCTGGCAACCTGACGAGACTCTGGGTGCCCGTGGTCTCATCCAGCACTGCAAATCCGGACACATACGTGCCGTCCAGACAGAAAAGAGAGCCGTCAACAAAGATGACCCTGTCTTCTGGATGTCTGTCGGTCCTGACTATTTGTGATGTACTGGAGGGTGATGGTTGACCACAGTCATGTTCGGTCCCTGTCATGTTTAACAACTGGGACAGAACCTACTTTGCCTTGTGGTCCACTATCAGATTCCGGCCACTGAGGTCCATGATCCATTTCCCGAATCTCTGTTGGGAGACTCCGGGGAGTGTATCTCTGAGTAAGAGAACCAAAGGAGAATGTGGTGTCTGTACAGTCAGAGATCTGAAACCTACAATATGCTCAATGGTTTTAACGGCATAGTGTATGGCAGCCAGTTGTTTGGCACATTCGTCGAACCCTCGTTCGACCGGCGAGAGGAGTTGGGAAAAGTATCCCAGTGGTCTACTGTCATGTCCTATCTGCTGTAGAAGGACAACAGAGATAGACTCAGTCTCAGCATGTGCCTGGATGGCCATTTCTCCATCTGGGTTGGGGGTGGCTAACACAGGTGCAGAGGAGAGATCTCTTTTCAGAGTTGAAAAGGCCTCATCCTGTGCTTCTGACCAGCCCTGGAGTGAGGGTTCTTCTCCTCTGAGGAGTTCATAAAGGGGTTTCGCTTTGGCAGCAAAATCCTCTATGAATTCCCTCATGAAGTTAGCCACTCCCAGGAACTTCCGTAAGTCCTGTAGAGTGCCAGGCTGAGGTAACTTGACCATAGCTTCCACTCGGGCAGCCACAATTCCTTTGGCTCCAAAAGAGACCTGCACCCCAAGGAAAGTCACCTCTGTTCTGGCCAAATTTGCCTTGTGAGGACTCAGCTTGAGTCCAGATTTTTTGTTCCCCACTGTGAAAGCAAATTTGTACCTACAGTTTTCTGTGAGTTCAATTGAGAAGAACCCATTGCCGACATCAATGGTCGAGAATATGCGGCTTTTGCCACTTATCCTCGCCATTATGTCAGGAGTTTGTGCAACTATGGGGGCAGACATCGGAGTGTACTTATTAAGGACACGTAGGTCTATGGTGAGACGCCACGCATCAGTGTCCTTTTTCTTCACAGGCCATAGAGGGTTGTTGCACCTTGAATTCCCCTCTATGACCACACCCTTGGTTTCCAATTCCAGGACAGTGTTGACTATTGACTGTGTCGCTTCCGGTGGAAAGCGATATTGACGTTGGGGGGTGGGTCTGGCCCCTGTATGTCCACCTGGACACCAATCAATCTGCCACAGTCGTTTTTACCCTGGGCCCACAGATCAGGATGTTCGTACACAATGGGTTCAAGGTCTATATTATGAGAGACCTCTGGCCATTTGTGTTCGAGCATACCAGCTGAATTCTCCATTGCTGGCAAAGGTGGTCCCAGACACTGGCGTTGTATGACACACACCTTGGATTGTCTGGGTCCCTTCCACACAATGCAGTTTGCCAAATCCAGGATCCATCCATTTTGGGTCATTACATCAGTTCCAATGATGTTGTCAGAACCAGGGTAATACCATATTGGGACCTTGAAGGTTAAGTGTTTGGCAATCTGGACAATCACTTCCTCAATTCTGTGGGCCTTCACCCCCCCTTGTTGGTGATCAAATCCGATCACCACACACTGAGGGCTGTTTGGATGCAAATCATGTTTGATATTAGTAATGGAGATTTCCGCACCAGTATCAAGCATAATTTGTGTGTCCTGATCTTTAATTCTGGCTTTTATGTGGGGCCTCCCTGAAGAATCCAGTATGACAGGACATACTGGAGCCAGCTCTTTAGGGATCCCTAATTGTCAATCGATGTTGACAAGATTTCCAGTAGGTACCTGAGAGGTACATACTGCAATTTGGAGATCCTCAACCATAGTTCTAGTTGTGGAATCAGTAGATTCCACAACCCCTGTACTATCAACTGGGGCATTTACAGTGGCAACACATTTTGGTGTCTGCTCTTGTAAATGTCCCCGGGACCCATCAGTCTGTTCCCCCACTGTTCTGGCATAATTAGGTTTCATCTTGAAACCATTATTATTGCCAGATTTTTCAGGGCTGTTTCGGCTCCGTACCCACTGAGGACAATTTTTCTTCATGTGCCCAAATTGCAAACATAGAAAGCATTGAATGCTCCCTGTCCTCTCAAATGGTGGGGCCGTGGGGCGAACAGCTGACTTCTTTCTAGCATGGCGCACACGTTCATCTTGTGATCTAACGTGTACAGGCACATGCTCCCTAACCTTAACCGACTTTTTATTGTGCAGTAGATCTTGTCTACACTGCTCAATAATCATGGCCGCATCAGTGAGCGATGGTTCTCTCGCTGCACTCAACCTAATTGCAGTCTCAAGGTATGGGAATTTTTCCACAAACATGCGGATCATGCCTTGTGGAATACCGATACCTTGATCCATAGTGACCTTCCTGTACATAGATTCAAACCGACTACACAGCGATAAAGGTTCATCGTGTATAGTTGGTCTGAATTTCATCAGGATTTCTGGAGTCACGTCCCTGTGGCCCGTTGCCAGTGTCATTAGTAAGGAAAGGCGTTCTTCCTTATCATGAAACTGTCCATTACTGGGTCCCGTGCTCCCCATTGCCTCATACCTCTGATTGAGGTGTGTAGGCAACCACAACTTGAATAGCTCCATTCGAAGTTCTGGAGCCACAGAATATTTATTGCAGTGACCTTCAAAGATATCACATGCAGTAAACGCATCTAGACTGGGATCAAATTTTGGGATCTCCTTGCAGATCCGTAACAGAAATTTTATCCTTTCCATACTGTTACGGTTAGGATAAAATTCATCTGACCTTACTGAACGATTTGGCGGATTGGAAGTGGTGTGATCCCTTTCCCACCTACCTCCATATCCCCAACTCTCGTTCTGACCCTGGAAGCGGTCGCTACGTGTATACTCCCTTGGTGTTTGAGTGAAATGTAGCGACCGTTCCACCTGTCCCCTGGACGCTATAGCTCCGGATCTCTGATCCATGGGAGACGTGGACCATGTTGCCGTGGTCTCCCCATCCTGTGCAGTACCCGAAACACAAACCTGTTTCGTGGGCAAAGGCACCATGCTATTTGTACCAGGCCGTGACAGATTAGAGATGACCTGTTGCAAATTCACAATCGTTTGTGACTTTGCAGCCAGATCCTCTCTAAGTGTGCTCACTAGTGCATCCATGGATGCAACTCTACTCTTGAACTGATTTATCTCAGTATACAGACTGAGGAGCTCTCTATCCATGTCAGAATAATAGGTTTCTTTCTCTGATATCCTAGATTCTAACACACAGATTTCCCGGCCCCTGTCGGCTGTACACTGGGCCCTTTCTTCTAGCTCAGTTTCTAGAGTGTGTATACGTTTTATGCTTTCCACACAACAATGACAGTGTAGGTTATCCGATGTGGAAACTTTGTCTGCCTTTCTTGTGGTAGCAAGTGTTTCCACATGCTCCGGCCTGCAAATGCTGTCCTCAAAAGTATATACTAATTTTGCCAGCATTTGGAGATGTTTCTTAGTTTTGTGGAAAACACTTTTACTAATACAAACTCTATCATGTGCGTATGCCTGGTCCAGTAAAGTTGACCAGAGCATCTCTGTGGACTTATATGCGGTAGGCAGTATTGGGTTAAATGTGCTATTTCTACACAGGTGTTTAAGGGTGGAGAAGTTCATACTCACCTGTTCAGAGGCCATGTTGCTTGGTGTCGTCTGTTCCTTCGTCCCTCTTGTGCTGCTTGGAAAAAGGTCCTTTACTCCGGAACGCCTTCTTTCCCGACCAGCTGGACTCCTCAGATGAACCAACAGTTGATGGTGTCTGAACGAAGTGACGTGATGATCTGCCTCGCGGATAGACGTGTATCGTGTAAAGGAATCAGAAAAATCGTTAAAATCAGAAAAAGGTTCTCTGATGAGGACTGTGTCCTGTGTCTTACTAAGACTGAAAACTGTGTCACCGTCTGAGCTATCAGGGCACTGAACGCACAGAATAACGGATCACTTCACCGTGCCTCCTGTTATCTGTGTCCACGTTCCTCTGGCCTGATCTGCTCCAGATGATGACCACAGGTTTTCAGTACAAAAGACACTAAAACAACCTCAAACAGTGGGCCTAGGCTTGCCAATTTGTTGTAAGGCTGGTTCTGTATGTCGGTTATTATTGTCGGTTATGACTACAATCCCCGATATCCAGAATCTTCCCTTCCTTACCACTTTCTGTTCCTATGCTGATTAACTATATATATATATATATATATATGTATATACCGACTACTTAATGAAAACAAGTCTGTTCTAATAAATGAATATTTATTAAACACACCCAAAAAGTCTACAACAATAATATATAGATTTCTAGATAGCACGATAACTAAGCCACAATCAATTACTGTTACAATGATGTAAAAACACCCAGAGTTACTAATACCCACGTTACCTAAATATACACACAGGCACACTATATTAATTATCTAACTATCCCTATATTATAAGAGAGAGAGAGAGAGATAGATATAAATATAGGGAGAGAGAGAGAGAGATATAAATATAGGGAGAGAGAGAGATATAAAGATAGATATAGAGAGATATGGTATGATACTTAGACCAGATGTCGATGTCCTATCCCATGGTGGATCCAAGTAGAAAAAGAGAGCGAGCTCTTGTGTCTCAGTCCATTTTAACCTGTCCCTCAGCTGTGCACGTGACGGACACACCTCCTCATCAGTGCACTTCTGACAGGGTTGTAAGGGTGCACGCTCACCATGCACTATATTGAAATGAGGTATCTCCTGCCACTATAGATTGGCAAACAATGGGAATAGTCATGTCTACCTATCACCTCAGACATCTTGGCTGCTGTGGACTGTTAGAAGAAGGGGTGAGAATAACCCTTTGTGCCAGCAGCCTGTAGATCTTTGATATTTAAATTAAGAGTCTTATCTGATAGCTTCCCACACTGAAATGCAAGAATGGACATCTTCTGATATGGTAATTAACCATGTCAGTAGAACAGACTTCCATCAGATACAACTGAATTGGTCAATGTTATAACTAAAATATGAAGGGACATTTATTATGGCATATTACACCAATGTGGGCATAAATATAGATATATACACATACATGCCCACAAAGAGAGATATATATTTATGTGTCATATTAATTATGCCATCACTTCCCCCTTAACAGAAATCACTGAAGTTGTGAGAGATGAAATGGACCTCGCAATTGATTCCTTCACATTCTGCACCGATAGTAAAGTGGTATACTGGGGTACATATATAACCAAACAAAGCAGTTCTATGTTTATGTGAGTAACAGAGTTGAACGCATCAGAAGCTTCACACATACTGAACAATGGCATCACATTCCCACAGATCTAAATCCAGCTGACCGAGGAACGAGACTCACAGCTGCATCCAAACTCAGTGACATGTGGCTGACACCTCCAAGAATCTTGTTTGAAGATACCTGTGATAACTACACTACTGTTCAAAAGTTTGGGGTCATTTAGAAATATCCTTATTTTTTAAAGGAAAGTACATTTTTTTCAATGAAGCTAACATTAAATGAATAAGAAATATACTCTATACATTGTTGATGTGGTAAATGACTATTCTAGCTGCAAACGTCTGGTTTTTAATGCAATATCTACATAGGTGTATAGAGACCCATTTCCAACAACCCCCACTCCAGTGTTTTAATGGTACATTGTGTTGGCTAACTGTGTAAGAAGGCTAATGGTATGTGTAGGAAACCCTAGAAAACCCTTGTATAAGTATGTTAGCACAGCTGAAAATGGTTTGGCTAATTAGAGAAGCTATAAAATTGACCTTCCTTAGTTGAGAATCTAGAGCATTACCTTTGTTTGTTCTATGAAACTCTCAAAATGGCCAGAAAAAGA
This sequence comes from Allobates femoralis, assembly GCA_033576535.1. Classification (NCBI taxonomy): domain Eukaryota; kingdom Metazoa; phylum Chordata; class Amphibia; order Anura; family Aromobatidae; genus Allobates; species Allobates femoralis. The sequence continues at coordinate 222,980,698 of JARQOC010000004.1, read as the reverse complement.
GAACTTTCATGTGAAAATCGAAAGTCTATTCTTGTTCTTAGAAATTCCATGTGAGAAATTGCCAAGAAACTGAAGATTTCCTACAACGTTGTGTACTACTCCCTTCAGAGGAGAGCACAAACAGGCTCTAATCAGAGTAGAAAGAGAAGTGGGAGGCTCCGCTGCACAAATGAGCAACAAGACAAGTACATTAGTCTGTAGTTTGAGATATCAACGCCTCACAGCTCCTCAACTGGCACCTTCATTAAATTGTACCCGCAGAACGCCACTGTCAACGTCTACAGTGAAGAGGCAACTCCGGGAGGCTGGCCTTCAGGGCAGAGTGGCAAAGAGAAAGCCATACCTGAGACTGGCAAACAAAAGGAAAAGATTAATATGGGCAAAAGAACACAAACATTGGACAGAGAAAGATTGGAACAAAGTTTTATGGACAGACGATTCAAAGTTTGAGGTGTTTGGATCAACAGAAGAACATTTGTGAGACGCAGATCAACTGAAGAGAAAATTATTATTTCAAATGCCTCCCTTGCAAACACTATGGACACAAGGACAGGAGTCATGTACCTCCTTACAATTTAAGGCGACCAGTTCAGTAGTTATCTCTCTGCTATTTTCCTCTATTAAGGATAATCATTAAACGACTCTTTGAGATTTTTCCTTGCTACTGGATCGTTTCTATACCTACTTATTCCTACTCTCTGAGTTTGTAAGCTCAATTCCCTGAGGAAGGCTCATGTTGAGCCGAAACGTGGGATGATTTCGTTTCTGTACAATAAAATTATCAGCACAAAGAAACATTTCTTCCTTTTCATTTTTCATTAGTTGAGTGTGCCGAGGCTAATCTAGTATTACGGGTGTGTTAGGAGACAAGGATGAGACTGTAGAGGTCACTCGCAGAAGGTCCCAGCGTTTGGCCAAACAGTCCACATCCTAAAGGAAAAATGTTGCTTTAAGAGGCAATTCCCTTTTAGTTAAAGCTGGAGGTCACTCGGACACCCAGCTGATTCCTTACCTTGGAGCTGCCTATATATTTCACTTGACTCCCAGGAAGCACTTCTGGTGATAGCCTCAGATATTCCTAATTGATTCTTGGATCAAAGCAGTGTTTCTTGGAGCCTGCTGATTTGCTGCTTGGATCTGCTAAAGCTAAGTGTATCTCTTCCCCACTTTATATGTTTCCCTTGTGTGTTTTCCAGTTGCTAGCCGAGTTGACTAGTGTTCACCCGCTCTGAGCTCTGTGTAGTGATAGCTGGGGACAGTCAGGGAATAGGTATCATGGCGGCGACAGTCGCAGAAACGTTATAGGGACGTTTGGGGAGCCAGGTGTCAGCGCTAGTTGTTCTAGGGGTCACCATCAGGGACTCCTCCCGCCCCCTGTTGTCATCCAGCACTGGGTGTCTCCCTACACCCAGCATACCTACTTATTCCTACTCTCTGAGTTTGTAAGCTCAATTCCTGAGGAAGGCTCATGTTGAGCCGAAACGTGGGATGATTTCGTTTTGTACAATAAAATTATCAGCACAAAGAAACATTTCTTCCTTTTCATTTTTCATTAGTTGAGTGTGCCGAGGCTAATCTAGTATTACTTTTGGTTGCATTTTCCTCTGAGCACCTCACATAAGGTTGAGCCGGGTCATACTCTATTCTATCCTAACACACCCGTGACAGTACTTCAGCAACAAGTACGAGCTGGTTGAACCAGAATCCGACAAGGAAATTAGACCAACCATCTCCGCTCGCTATACATCAGTGACATCAAAACAGAAGTTGAGATCTCATCGCAACAACTGGCCATTGGGACTCATCACCAGCGATGATGTAAAGATCTGGAAAGTAGAAGTCAAGGTGACGAAGGGCAGTTCAACCCGATTCTTCTTTCGTCTAGTCACCAAACTCGTGCTACTTTTACCAAAAGAGGACGTCACGTGAACTGAACTCTGTTGCTAGATTCTGTCATGGCGGGGCACCAACCTTCTCTTACCCCTGCCGTACTAGGACATAGAACTGTCAGTGTCCAATCGACCTTGAACTTTTTCTTTGGACTAAAACTTACCGTTGGATTGTTGGGTTGGTGGGAGAGTTGGCATGTTGCGGCTTCTCCAGTCCAAAGATGGTTTTGTTGAACTCATCTTTTTGTTTTTTTCTATTATTTGACTCCCAAGGACTAAATCTAACTGCAACCATGGACTTGAGTTTACTGAATTGCTGTTGCATTTTGTCTTTTCCTTCTCTTCTTGTTACAGGTTCATGACATCGAGGGACAAGGTCAACTCCATACATCGTATAAGGACTTGTGAAATTGGATGATTTCAGACAGGGAGTGATGTGTCCCATGAATAGGAACAACCTGTAATGTCTATTCTCTGCATTGTGTATTTTTCCTCCAATCAGAAAATTATCTTACTGTCCCTACCTCCGACGCTTAGATGGCCTCTGTACAGGATGTTTCTCCCTTCTTCCCCAGTTTAGTCTAGAGAAGCCATTGCTGAAGACGCATGTCTGCAACCCCTGTACAGATTATTCCTTTTCACCTGCTCTTATGTTGAAAGGAGAAAAGGGAGCGTACATAGAGCGTACATAGGGTCTTATCTGTGATTTGAAAAATCAATGCCAGACACTTAGTTCAACTCACCTTTTGTAGTTGTGTGAGTCACAACAAACTGTAGGCGCCTCAATACAATGGTCGCTGCGTGCACCTGGTTGCAGGATGAATTATATATAAAAGAGGAGAAAGAAAAAAAACAGGTTCCAATGCTGCGCTGACCACCAACGAAGAGGGGATGTATACAAAAGTCAAAAGTTGATGTTTTGCCCTGATGAAACAGCAGGTCCTGCTGCGAAACACGTTGGAACCTGTTTTTTTCTTTCTCCTCTTTTATATAGAACTTAATACAAGATTCTGGAAGGAAACTGCAGCGTTTCTCCTGCCTTACTGCAAGTAATCGTACTGGCCGAATTCAACACTGTCTGTTGGCGCCTGGGTGGTGTAAGTACAAGAATACAATTATCTAAGGGACTGGTAATTATAGCGCTTGGGATTTGCAGCCTCTAGGAAGAGATAGAACAATCAATATCCAGTAAGTTTCTCGATTTAATAAATCTCTTCTCCAGTCATCACCTCTTCGAGGCTTCCCCACCCATTCAAATACATGGAAAATCAGCGCTGACAGATCCTCATGAACATGCAAAAAGTGTTTGGACAAAATTGAAGGATTATTTGCCTCCAGATTATTAGCATCCCACATATGTTCTTTCATTCTTTGTTTGATTTTCTTGTAGTACAACCAATATATGATAGATTGCAGGCTCTGCACATAGACCTATAACCACATAATTTTAATTACAATTAGTAAACTGTTTGATGAATACTGGTTTTCCATTTATACCATTCTGAAAAGATAAGGTTTTCTGGGCAAATTTACAACATGGACATTTAGACATACCACACTTATAAAAGCCCTTAACACTGAGTCACAGCTGTGGATTACTAAAATCTCGGTGGATGCCGCCATATTGGTGGAAGTGAGGAAAGAAGCCATGAAACAAAGTGATTCCATAAGATCATGGTGCCTTTTGTCACTTCTGCCATTATGGCAGTGCACACTAAGATTTTAGTAATCCGTAGCTGTTATTAATAACGAACAATATTCTACTAATTTTAAACATATAATGATGAATTAAACTACATCCCTGACAAAGCAAAGTGTGAAACGTGTGTTGGGTGCATCATTCCTAGCTGGTCAGTGCATCATATACATGTCACTGTTGATTGTGCTATCTGCCTGATATACCATATCCTCATAACTTGATACTTTTTTTGCTAATCCCCCCCCTCTATTTAACATCTTTTCATGCTGTTACCTCATGAGGTATCCATTTACAATCCTGGTACTGAACTTATGCATATATATATATATATGTTCTGCTACTGCTTGTATTGTACCATATATAGTTATTGTTTTCTCATGTGATTTTTCAGTAAAATTATATATATCATTTTGAGATGATATCGTATATTCATACCTTCCTCACCAACTTAGTGTGTTTTCTGTGCTGCTATTTTCTGTATGTTTTTAACCTTTTCAATTGATCTAATAAAAATGTATTTCTTTTAAACTATTTGTTGCCCTGCAGACCTTTTTGTAGGATATTTTTTAGCTGTTTGTGCTTTTGGGCTTGTACATTTGCTTTTTGAGTACACATTTAGGCTTATATTCTTTAGTTTGGTAGATCAGACATTTCTGAACACATTGATACCACATGTCTGTTTTTTATTACCTTTATCTTCAATGGGGGAAAAGTGGGGTAATTAAATGTATGTGTTTTTTCATATTTTTTTTATTTTTTTTTACTTTCCATTGTATTTATTAGAGCCCTTAAGGGACGTCAACCTGTGATCGTCTGATTGGTTATACTAAATACAGCAATATCACAGTGTTCTTTAACCCCCGGGGAGGCCACTACTATCTGGAATTGGCTCCCTGACTACAAATGTATCCCACTATATAGACCTTTTCTTACAGGACCCTGTTAAATCTTTATAGTCGTATCTAAAAGATTCCACACAATGAATTAATGATCTCAAAAATATAGAATGACAAAGACATTTTTATTTTATTACCATGGATGTTAGTGCATTATATTCCAACATAGATCATGATTTAGGGATAAATGTGGTAGAATATTATCTCACAGAGATTGGTCTTGCAACTAAACAAAAGAATTTTCTGTTGAACGGTTTGAGATTTATTTTAAGGCATAATATTTTCAGTTTTGAAGGGTCACTATACTTGCAGCGGCTCGGGACCGCAATAGGGAATCGGGTCCCCTGAGGTTTTGCAAATCTTTTTATGGGGCGATTTGAGTCCTCATCAATTTTAAGGAAGCTGGAAATTGCAAAGAAAATAGTTTTTTTATAGGCGATTTATAAACGATTTGATAATTATTTGGAATGGTACAAAAGAAGAAGCAATGGAAATGATAAATCCGTTGAATAAAAATGATTGGGGCATTTCATTTACCTCAGAAATAAGTAATGAAAAAATAGTGTATTTAGATTTGGAAATTAGCCACAAGGGGACATGTATAATCACAAAAACACATTTTAAAAAAGTTGATTCCAACGGATTTTTGGATTTTAGAAGTGCCCATTACAAAAAGTGGAAAGAAAACATTCCATACAGTCAGTTTTTTTGCATTAGGAAAAACTGTATTGAAGAGAAAGACTATTGAAACCCTAGCGCCGGTCATCTCCCGGCTATGTCGCCGCTGACCTCCGTGTGGCAGGAGATGACCCGCAGCTACCATCGGGAGTTCAGCGGATAGCACCGCTGATCTCCCGATGGTAGCAGTGGCATACGTGGTTCAAATCCCGCGCCAATTCACGGCCGGACTGCGCCTGTCACTGATTGGTCACGGACGGCGGGATTTACATTACAGACAGACAGAATTAGTCTGTCATATAGTTAGATATGTGAGGTGAGGTGATAGGCTAGGCTAAAGAAATGCATTTTTAGGGCCCAATTAAAAGTGTGAATATTAGGAATTAATCAAATTGCTTTTGGTAGTGCTTTCCAGAGAATTGGCGTAGCTCATGAGAAGTCTTGAAGACGGCAGTGGAAGGATTATTGAGGATGTCATTCTTAGGTCTTTAGCAGATCATAAGGCATGGATAGGGTGATAGACAGAGTTGAGGGAGGAGATGTAGGGAAGTGCAGAACTGTGGAGGACTTTGTGGATGAGAGTGATAAGTTTATATTGTACTCTGTAGCAGATGGGCAACAAGTGCAAAGACTTGAACAGGGTAGAAGTATCAGTGTAGCGATTGGAGAATATGATCCTGGCTGTTGCATTCAGGATGAATTGGAGAGGAGAGAGTTAAGTAAGCGGCAGACCAATTAGTAGAGAATAAAGCAGACATGAATGAATAAGAGCAACTGTAAGTGTTTTTGCAGTCAACAGTAAGAAAAGGTCAAATTCTCAAGATGTTTTTGAGATGTATGTGACATGACGAGCAAGTGATTGGTTGTAGGGAGTAAAGGAGAGATCTGAGTCAAATAAAACCCCAAGACAGCGGGCATGCTACTGGGAAGTAATGGTAGCACTAAACACAGGAATGGCAATATTAGGGTTGGGAAGATTAACAGAGGGAGGAAACATGAGAAGTTCAGTTTTTAGCAGATACAATTTAAGGTAGAGAGATAACATGATGCTAGAAACAGCATACAATCACTGGTATTTTGTAAAAAAAAAAAATTAGAATCTGAGAGTCCTCCGTGGTTGATACCATTTAATGGCTAACTGAAAAGATGATAAGTGAAGCAAGCTTTCAGGACACTATGGCCCCTTCATCAGGCTGATAATGGCACAAATTCTGAAGACACACGCATATATACATAAGTAGGGTGAGATAATTCAGTAAATACTACAGGTGACATAAAGCAGAGTCAGTCTTGGGAGGGGGAGAGGAGCTAGGGAGGTGAAATCAAAATTCCGAGATAAGAGGAACAGATAGAACAATAATACAATGATTAGTGGTCTGTGGAGACCTGAAAATTCCTCAGTGAGAAAGCTATAAATCCATGTGAGACAGTTCATGTAAGAAGTGTCAAAATTTCATTGTCCTCTAATTAGAGTCTGTTGGAAGATGTGATATCCCCAAATGCCATTTCAATTGGTTTAAAAATACATGAATGGTATTTTGTAGTAATACAGGGGTCATGTCAGCAGAAATAGTGTATAATTGGGCATCAACAGCATAGAATTGGTACTGAAAACCAAATCTACTGATGTTTGTCCAATTCAGCAGTGTATAGACTGAACCCTCAGGGACCCTAACAGTGAGAAGAAGAGAAGAGGAGGAGGAGCCAGCAAAGATACATTGAAGGAGCGGTCAGAGAGGTAGAAGGAGAGGGCAGTGTCATTAAATCCAATAGAGCGGAGCATGATGAGGAGGAACTGGTGACCACAGTACTGAATGCAGCAGAGAGATCCAAGAGAATCAGCAGGGAGTAATGACCACTAGATTTAGCTGCAGTTCATTAGAGACTTTAGTAAGGGCAGTTTCAGTAGTGTAAAGAGCTGAAACCAAATTGCAGAGGGTCAAAGAGAGAAATAAGCAATCAAAGGGGACAAGGGTTAACAGGAATGGCTCGACCGGACTCACGTGCAGTTGTTAGTGCCAGGCAGGGCGTCTGTAGCCTTTACACAAGGTTAAACTTTACAAAAGCCGGCACTTGGATGGTTTCTTCAATTTTTCAAATTTCTTTATTCAGTATTCCAGGGTGATAAAAACAAACCGGGAACGCAGTCCCGTACAGCTGAACGTGTTTCGGACGTTCAGTCCTTTGTCAACAGCAAGTATAAAATGACCACTCTGTACCATTTATACAATAAAAACTCCTCCCCTTAGAACACCTCATTTGAATGATCTCATTAGTTGTACTGATTAGTTCAGGCTGAAGGAACTTGTTAGAGCAAGGCATGCAACCTTATTTCAGACACATATAGAAAAGTGCGCATATGCATGAGTACATAAATAAATGAATATCATAACATATGAATATACATGAATCAACAAATATACAAACATACATATTTCCCATATATCAAAACCAAATCAAGCCCAAAAAAAAAAAACTTCAAAGTTTCCATATAAGACAGTACTTCATGTATGTTACAATATGATGACTTACAATATAGATTACATCCTATAATGGAAACTAAGATAGGCAAGACAGAATAACCTGATCTCCTCTCAACACAGATTTATTGTCAGTGTCAATAGAAATAGGTCAAATCTGACTTGTAATTCAACCCTTCAGGTGACCTAACATTTAATTTTAGGATCCACAATAATTCTTTACTTCTTACCAATCTTTCCCAATCTCCTCCTCTTTTACCATTGTGGTCCCTATCAATTCCCCTTATACATTAGGCTACTTAAATCTCCCTTATGTTCATCTCTGAAATGTCTAGATAATCTGGACAGGTTTCTTTGTGAAGAACTATTGTCCAGATTTAATGCAGAAATATGTTCGCTGATTCTTTTTTTCAGAGTCCTGATTGTGCAGCCAACATAATCCTTGTTACATTTCATGCATGTCGCCAGGTACACTAAATGTGTCGTGTTACAATTTATATATCCATTGATGTTGAAAACTTTACCAGATTTTCTATCATGGAATTGCTTGGTAACCTGCATATAACGACAGAGGTTACATCGGTTACCACCACATTTGTAATTGCCCTTTACAGACAACCAAGTAGGGGACTGCACATTATTGGCGAAAAGGGATGGTGAAACAATGTTACATATGGTCAGGGATTTCCTAGGGACACATCTGTATCCATTTTGTAATATTTTATGCAATATTGGATCTTGTGAAAGAATCGGCATATACTTATGAATGAGTCTGACAATTTTCTAATAATCCTGACTATAACTTGTTGAAAGTGTGGGAATACCAAAATCAGGAGCCTGTCTCTTTAAGAGGTGCAGTTGTGTGCTAGTACCAGAATTTAAAGTGCTGGATGTCTGTACATCTCCTGTGTTCTCCCTATTTAACAATAAGGATTCCGTAGATCTTACATGCACTTTACATAATGCCCTATTCACACAATCTTTGCTGTAGCCATGTTTGGACAAGCGATTTTTTATACGTTCAACTTTACTTTGATATGTCTCATCATTACTACATGTTCTTTTTGCCCTGATCAGCTCTTGGATATCAATTTGCAGGGTGACAGTGTAAAGGGTACAATCGTACCTCGCTATACCGTAAACCGGTTAGTGGCAATTCATTGCTCCATGTGGGCAGTTGTCATCCCCAGCATGTAGTGCGGAATTTGCCTATTGGAGAGCTGATCAGGGCAAAAAGATCATGTAGTAATGATGAGACATATCAAAGTGAAGTTGAACATATAAAAAATTGCTTGTCCAAACGTGGCTACAGCACAGACTGTGTGAATAGGGCATTATCAAAAGTGCATGTAAGATCTAGGGAATCCTTATTGTTAAATAGGAAGAACACAGGAGATGTACAGACATCCAGCACTATAAATTTTGGTAATAGCACACAACTGCACCTCTTAAGAATTAAGAACTACTGCATGTTTCATAATACCTATAACTACCATTAGGGGTCTTTTTGACCCCCATTAAAAAGTACTGACTCTGGAGTAAAAATAACTTTTTTGTTGCTAACAAATTAAAGAACATTTATTTTAACTTAGTAACAACAGTGTTAAGATCAAGTACAGCAGTTTAAACGCATTTTCCTTTTACATAGTCATAGCATGCGGTGTCCAACAGTTAACACAAACAGTACTTTCTTCCACTTTCCCAGTGCATTTTCCACAAACTGGTTTGTTACAGCTTGCGCAAATTTTAGTTGTTTTGTTTTCGTTGCATCTTCCAACTCCACATTTTGTCATAGTTTGTCACATAGGTGACTTGCCTAATACTACTTTTATGTATGGGGTCAAATTGACCCCTTCAGTACTTATTTGTTTGTTTGTTTTGTTTGTTTTTATCACCCTGGAATACTGAATAAAGAAATTTGAAAAAGTGAAGAAACCGTCCAAGTGCCGGCTTTTGTAAAATTTAATTCAAAGAGAGAAATACCTGAGAGATGGTGGATCAGATAGGAGTGGACTAAATGTTCAAAAAGTTTAGAGATGTAGGAAAGATTAGAGACGGTCTGTATTTAGCAGTCGAGGAATGTGTTTTTAGGTAATGGGTGTTAAGGCGCTTTTGAAAGATAAGGTAAAGACACCAGATGAGAGAGAGAGGTTAAATATCTTTGTTATGTGATAGGTGACAGTCAGTAGGAGAGACTGAATCAGATGTGAGAAAATAGGATCACTGGTGCAGACATTAGGGTGAGAAGATGGTATGAGCCTGGTAACTTCTTTTTCTGTGACCGGATTAAAGACAGAAAATGAGCTAGATTAAGTGTAGGAGGGAGAAGAATGCATGATTTTATGGGGCTGAGAGGATATGTTCAATTTTTCCTGTCTTATATGTTCAATTTTTTCTTTAATTTGTACGTGTTGGGGTTGGTGTTTGGGGAAGGCACTCTTGTACCAAAGAGGCAGTGGAAAGTGTAAAAGAGTAATTTAAGATTGTTGGCTAGTGAGGTAATGAGGAAGAAAATTCTGTCACACGATGATAAGTATGAAAATCGCACATGAGTGAAGTGTCCAGCAAGAGCTGAATCCTGACCGTGAGTATATGACACACTGTTAGAACTGGGCCTGCTACAATTCTTAATTTTATAATTAAAGGGTTTGTCCAGGTTTGAGATGAAAGTCGGCAGTCACTCTAGGTGACTTCAGGCTTCTAAATTCTCACAGCGCATGCATTGCACATGATGCACTCCCAGGCTATGGGGTACTCGGGAACTGGGCTGGTGCGATCTCTCTTGGATATCACGGTAGTCATGACCCGGTCCCGTGGCCTGGGATCAGTCCAAAAAGGAGATTTACAAGGGATTTGTCATGACGCCATCCGGGGTATGTGGTTAGTAGAACCACCACTGCCGTATTTCTGTTCGGGACGGTGACTTGGGGCAGCGTGGATGGTAAGCCCTCCTCGCGTAGGGCTGAGGGTCCCCAGGGCAGGTGTAGAAAGTCTATGTACGGGGTGCAGGGTAACGGGTGCATGTAACAGGCAGACTCACGGTTTTGTAGTTTTTTCAGTCCTTTACTGGAGCAGATGTTAAATGCTGTCCACGGAGTCTTGAGAGCAACTTGGGGTTATTCTCACCCGTTCTCACTGTCTTTTTGGCTCCCTTGCTGCGCTTGTGATTTGTCTCCTGCATTTGCTTAAGCTATGCTGCTGGCCCTGTCTTGTCCTGCGGGGTACCAGTATAACAGGCAACTTGAGTCCTTCACTCTCTCTACCTTGCAGTTGCGTGTCAATGTTGTTGGAGTCTATACATTGCTATATTTGTGGTACAGTGTAGCTGGAGAATCTGGAGTCCCCCACTTTCCGGTGTTGGCTGCTGGGATGTGTAACCCTGCACAGTCTCGGACTCCAGTGTCCATTCTATGCCCTTGTTCTCTGGGGAAGGCACAATGCTGCTCAGTCTCCTGGTGTGTTTCTTCCTCTCCTTTCCTCAGACCCTAGCCTTAGGCCTGGAACAAGTGAGCGATCCTGGGATGAGCTAAGCAGCTTCCTGTCCACCACAATGTCTTCACAGTGCTGCTCTGCACTGCACTGTTCTCAGTCCTCCCAGGAACTAAAATGACTTCCTCCTTCCCAGACGAGAATATAAAGGAAGCTCACCCTGAAGGCAGCTTTGGTCTCCCCTTTCTGGCTTGGAGGTGTTAATGTTGTGTGTGCCTGTTGCCTGATGAGAATACCCTATGTTGCTCTCAGGTGACACCATTACCCGGGGGCAGTGATGACACTGTGGCACATCGACCCTGGGGTGCCACATTCCCCCCTTAGTAAAAGACAGTACTCCGGGACTGTGGCAACTTTTCAACAAATAACACATTAAATTTTACAGAGTCTTAAAAGTAAAAAGTACAAAAACCAATAAAATATAAAAAATAGTCCAAAAGAGTTCAGAAAGCAGTCTCTCCGGTGATGAGTCCTTTTTCCACTGAGGCTAGTGAATATTTACAAGGAGTCTCTATCACAACCAGTCCAGTGGTATTTTATGGTAAATGGTTAAATTTAAAAGTTCAAGAATTTGCATTCTTACAGGAAAGTCTCTGTAGGTACTGGGTTTACTGGGTTTCAACGTTACACACAAATAAACAAGCAAGGTACCTATGGGTGTCTCGGCTTAGGATGCCTGGTCTCACTCTTACCACCCCCAGGCACTTTCTGTCCCTAACTTAATGTGTATGGGGGTTAATCCTGTTCCTCCACCCTTCTGTACACTATGTTTATCGTGTTCTATTCACACTTTTCACACTAAAACATATGTACATTACTTTATTCACATTTTACACTTTAATATTTATAACGAGCTGGGAGCTGACCCGGCGTACTACGTAGTGACCTTCTTACTACAGGTGTAGCGGGTGCACAAAGCATAATGCTATCAGTAGAGGTCTACCTTGTAGGTGTTTCTAATTCTGAGTGAGACATAGATTTGACTGCAGGACTGGCAAGCTCACTGGGACCAGGAATCTGTTCTTCCTGTGCTTCCTCTATGGGTTCTACTTCCAGTTCTGGTTCCTCTATTCTTGGGACTTCTTGTGGTACGGGTTCAGGTACAGGTTCAGGTACTGGTTCAGGTACTACCTCTTGATGAAATGCAAGCATTAGTACTAAGACTGCTACATGGTAATTTTCCAGGTTTTTGGAAAATCTACTAAAACAGTGTGGAATACATCTTCTTTCTTCTTAGGTTCAACAGGTTCAGCTACTGGGACCTCTGGTGTCTTCAGGGTTTCAGGACACAATTTTAAGTGGTCTCTTGATACGGCTGATGTGGTTCTGCCTTCATCTTTACTAATTAGGCACACTTTTGTATTGTCAAAGTTTGATGGAAGAACAGTGTATGGTGTTGGTTCCCATTGATCATCTAACTTACCGTATATACTCGTGTATAAGCCGACCCGTGTATAAGCCGACCCCCCTACTTTTGCCCCCAAAACCTGGGAAAACCTATTGACTCGTGTATAAGCCGAGGGTGGACCCCAGCACAAGTATACAGCCCCCAGCAGTGTGGTATACAGCAGCCTCCCCAGTGGTAGTATACAGCAGCAGCCCCAGTGGTAGTATACAGCAGCCCCAGAGGTATATACAGCAGCCCCAGTGGTAGTATACAGCAGTAACTCCAGTGGTAGTATACAGCAGCCCCAGAGGTATATACAGCAGCCCCAGTGGTAGTATACAGCAGCCCCAGAGGTATATACAGCAGCCCCAGTGGTAGTATACAGCAGCCACAGTGGTAGTATACAGCAGCAGCCCCAGTGGTAGTATACAGCAGCCCCAGAGGTATATACAGCAGCCCCAGCAGTGGTATACAGCAGCCCCAGAGGTATATACAGCAGCCCCAGTGGTAGTATACAGCAGCAGTCCCATTGGTAGTATACAGCAGCAGCCCGAGTGGTATATACAGGCCCCCCCATCAGTATACAGGGCCCCCCTTACTGCAGCAATCCTGTAAAGGAAGAGATCATTATACTTATCCCTGCCGCTGTCCCGCTGCCGCTGTCCTGCCACCACCATCGCGCTCCTCCGTCTTCATCCAGCGTCTTCCGGCTTCCTCCTCTGGCACGCAGACAATGACGTCATTGCCTGCGCCCACCGGAGGAAGCCGGAAGAAGCCGGATGAAGACGGAGGAGCGCGATGGCGGCGGCGGGACAGCTGCAGCGGGATAGCGGCAGGGATAAGTATAATAATCTCTTCCTTTACAGGATTGCTGCAGTAAGGGGGGTTGCCTGTATACTGATGGGGGGGGCCTGTATACGGTATACATTGTATACAGTGTATACAGTATACAGTGACTCGCGTATAAGCCGAGGGGGGACTTTTCAGCCCAATTTTTGGGCTGAAAAACTCGGCTTATACGCGAGTATATTCGTTATGAGTCCGTCTGTTCCTTTTCAAGACTTGTTCACCAAGTTGTAAAGAAGCTGCCAAAGCATGTTCATTGAAGGTTCTCTCTTGCTTCTCTCTAGCTTGCTGGAGACTCTTCTCAACGCATTCTTGGACTTGGAAATACTTCTGTTGGCGTAGGGTATCCCAATTGTTTTCTGGAACTTCTGCATCAGGTTTGAGAATTCCCATATCCAAATCAATTGGCAGCTTACCGGGTCTTGCTCTCATGAGATAAGCTGGGGTGCAATTGGTCAAACTCACCGGGACATGGTTATACAAGTCTACCAAGTCGGGTAACTTCTCTGGCCATTGATTCCTTTCTGATGCTGGTAAAGTCTTTAAGAGGTCAATCACGATGTGATTCATCTTCTCACATAAACCATTTGTTTGAGGATGATAAGCTGTTGTGTGGATCTTCTTACATCCATACATATTGCAGAATTCTTGGATCACCTCTGCTTCAAAGGCTGGACTTTGATCTGCCAAAACCTGTTCAGGGTAACCATGTGGTCTGCAAAAGTACGTTTGGAACGCTTTAGCTGCAGTTTTTGCTATGAGATCCTTCATGGGCACCACCACGAGGAAACAGGAATAGTGGTCCACAATGGTCAATGCATAGATGTAGCCGGATCTGCTTGGTGTTAATTTGACGTGGTCTAGGACAACTAAAATTCCAGGGGTTGCTTGGTGACTATGGACTGGCGTTCTCTGACTTTCTTGATCCTTTCTCCGTAGGTTGCACGGGCCATATTTTATACACCATTCTTCAATTGATTTTCTCATGCCAACCCAGTAGAATCTTTCTCTCAAGAGCACTTCCAACTTCTTCCATCCAAAATGCCCTGCACCGTCATGATAGGCTTTCAAGACCATCTTTGTATCTTTCTTGGGTACAACGATCTGCCAGACCAACTCATGAGTCTTTGGATTAACGTGTCTTCTGCATAGCTTATGTTTATACAGGAACAATCTCCCTCTCTCTTTCCAGAGCTGGTGAGCTTCAGCTGCAGCGTTCTGATCAGGGTATGCATCTTCATGCGTCAGCAATCTCTAGTCCTACAGCCAGGTCACTGTCCTGTACGTCAACCCATCCGTGATGTGATAAGGGGTTGAGCATTGCCTTTTGATGCTTCTGGTACACACTTGCTTTGTACTGTGTTGCCTTAGGGCGGTGAAAGGCCGGTAGCTGTATTTCTTCCAGCTCCTCCGGTTCCTCTTCCATGTCTCTTAGGTGTGGCATCCGGGATAAGGCATCTGCATTCCCATTCTTGCGCCCTGTCCTGTATTTGATGGTGAAATTATAATTAGACAGCCAGGCTATGCATCACTGTTCCAGCGCTCCTGGTTTTGCTGCGTCCAGGTGGGTTAACGGGTTGTTGTCCGTATGGTAAAGCTTGCAGCGGCCAGATAATGTTTGAAACGCTCTGTTACAGCCCAGACTACTGCCAGTAGTTCTAACTTGAAGGAACTGTTATTCTCAAGGTTTCTTTCGGTAGGCTGGAGCTTCCTGCTTGCAAAAGCAATGACTCTCTCTTTACCTTCTTGCACCTGGGACAACAGTGCTCCCAGTCCCACGTTACTGCCATCCGTGTACAGAATGAAGGGTTGATGGTAATCAGGATATGCCAGGATCTCTTCTCCTGTTAGGGCAAATTTCAATTTCTTGAAGGACTCTTCCATTTCATCAGTCCACTGGAAGGGAGGACTCCAGACCGGAGACTTTTAAGACTGTCACACCAAGATGCTTTGCAGAGGGGCCGCCGGCTTCGTAAACCCTTTAATAAACCTTCTGTAGTAGCCTACCAGTCCCAGGAATTGCTTCACCTCTTCCACGCTGGTGGATCTTGGCCAATCCCTTATCACTATAACTTTCTCGGGATCTGGTGCTACACCTTCTGAGCTTACTACGTGGCCTAGATACTGCACCTTTGGTTTGAGCAGGTGACATTTAGATGGTTTTATTTTCATATCATACCTGGACAAGGCTCAAACACTTCTGCTAAGTGTTGTAGATGCTCTTCGTATGTCTTGGAGTAGATTATGATGTCATCCAGGTACAGGAGAACAGTTTCAAAGTCCTTGTGTCCTAAGCAGCACTCCATCAGTCTCTGGAATGTATTGGGTGCGTTGCAGAGTACAAACGGTATACAATTAAAATCGCATATGCCCATTGACGTGGTGAGCGCTGTCTTCTCACGGTCAGCCTCTGCCACAGGAATTTGCCAATACCCACTAGTCAGATCTAAGGTGGAAAAGTAGTTAGCAAATTTTAATGCAGCTAGTGATTCTTCTATTCTGGGTAATGGGTATGCATCCGTGTGTGTAATGCGGTTGATCTGCCGTTAACCTACGCACATTTCATGGTCCCATCCTTCTTTTTAACTAGCACTAAAGGAGCTGCCCAGTGGCTACAACTGTTTCTTCTTATATCTGCTTCCTTCATCTCTTTGAACATGTCCTTTGCACATTGGTAGTGAGAGGGTGGTACGGGTCTAAACTTCTCCTTTATGGGTGGATGGCTACCTGTGAGTATGTTGTGTTCTACCTCTTTGATCTGCCCAAAGTCTAAAGGGTGTTTGCTGAAGATCTGCTCGTACTCTCTTACTACCCGGTATACTCCATGCTTTTGATGGGAGGTTGTAGAACTGGTACCCACATGTAATTTCTGGCACCAATCCTCCAGTTTTCCCTCTGAGCCATTGCAATCCGCCTGACTTGACAGGTTCAATGGTTCGACTGTGGTGATGGCATTGTTATCCACAGTGTATAATTTAGCCATGGTAGCATACTTTGGTAGGGTCACTTACTCTTCCCCGCAATTTAGAAGGCGTATTGGCACTCTCCCCATGTGTACCTCAACTACTCCTCTGGCCCTCAGTACAGTGGGCCTACTGTCTGAGTACATGGTTTCCACCACGGCCTGATAATCTCGCCCCCTAAGGCCTATTGCGGCTCTACACCAGACCATCATCTCAATTTTGGGAGGTATCACAATGGGTATTGGGTCACTTACCCTTGCTCTGCTAATCTCTCCACCTGACAAGTCCACCTGCTGTCTCATCATCAGAGCCTTTATTTCCTTCTGCAGGATTCCCTGTTGTCCGGAATTGGCAGTATCGGCCATGTGCTTTAACACAACAATAATTTCTGCAAGACAACTTTCCATCAATGCCATAGACAAAAACCAATACTTCACTTGCAGGACGCAGTCAAGCCCACTTGTGTAGCAAGCCCAGGTGCAGGCTGATAAATCATTTCAACCAAGGTATGGGAGGCGACTTGCCATGCACACTAAGGGCCTGCATAGGGCACCATTCACACTGATACATATGGTGCAGAATGTCTGAAAGCTACCCAAAAGCTCTGCTACCTGAGCCATGGGCTGCACAGTGCAATGTTTCTGCACCACTAGATGAATGGCGCCCCCTAGGGGCCCAACTACACCCTGAAATGAATAAAAAAGTGCAGAAAAGTTCTCTGTATGATGAACAAAAAACTTTTATATTGGTTCATGTGTTGGCCAAGATACTTAAGCTGATGATCCACGTCACGGATTCCCATGCTCATCAGTCCTATCAAAATTAAACAAAAACTACTAGAAAAAGCAGCATCAAAAAACTTACCATCAATGCCATAGAAAAAAAACAATACTGCACTTGCAGGACGCAGTCAAGCCCACTTGTATAGCAAGCCCAGGTGCAGGCTGATAAATCACCTCAACCAAGGTATGGGAGGCGACTTGCCATGCACACTAAGGGCCTGCATAGGGCACCATTCACACTGATACATATGGTGCAGAATGTCTGAAAGCTACCCAAAAGCTCTGCTGCCTGAGCCATGGGCTGCACAGTACACATGTAATTTCTGGCACCAATCCTCCAGTTTTCCCTCTGAGCCATTGCAATCCGCTTGACTTGACAAGTTCAATGGTTCGACTGTGGTGATGGCATTGTTATCCACAGTGTATAATTTAGCCATGGTAGCATACTTTGGTAGGGTCACTAACTCTTCCCCGCAATTTAGAAGGCGTATTGGCACTCTCCCCCTGTGTACCTCTACTACTCCTCTGGCCCTCAGTACAGTGGGCCTACTGTCTGAGTACATGGTTTCCACCACAGCCTGATAATCTCGCCCCCTAAGGCCTATTGCGGCTCTACACCAGACCATCATCTCAATTTTGGGAGGTATCACAATGGGTATTGGGTCACATACCCTTGCTCTGCCAATCTCTCCACCTGACAAATCCACCTGCTGTCTCATCATCAGAGCCTTTATTTCCTTCCGCAGGATTCGCTGTTGTCCAGAATTGGCAGTATCGGCCATGTGCTTTAAAACAACAATAATTTCTGCAAGACAACTTTCCATTACATTCATTCATATCAGAATAGTTGGATTACGCTTATGCCAATCAACATCAACAATTATCATCCCCTGATCTTTTAATTCTACTCTCCCAATTTTAATGATCATCTCTTTAAACCCAATTTGTGGTACTAATTTACCATTGCTAGCCCATTTATTAAAGTCATCATCTGGGCCACGCGTAATGTCTGAATCTGCACAGTACTGCTTAAAAAGGATATAACTTATGGAGGGGATCTGTGAGCCACTGTCCAGTAAAGGTTTCAGGGGAATTCCATCCAGCACGACAGGTATAATTGGATGTCCTCCCATGTACCTGTGCCGCCCAGCTTAGGGGACCGGGATACCCGGCGCAGGGTCCCTTTCCTTGGGGAAGTCACTGGTGGCTGGACCCAGGCCGTGGCCCCAGGCTGGCACACTCCTAAAAGGGGGTATTTACAGGGGATTTAGAAGTTTATATAATTTATAAAGTTTGTAGATGTTATTGTCGTGACGCCACCCAGAATAATGTGGCTATATATGGCCACCGCTGCCTTATACTGGCCAGGGGATGATGGTGAGAGGCAGCTGAGATGGTATAGCCCTTTTCCGGGTAGGGCTGTAGGGTCCCCTGGACAGGTGATGTTAAAGTTAATGATGGATGAAGATGGAAGTATGGTGAGGAGATGTTAAGGACACAGACACTTACTTGATTCACAGCAAATTCTCTCAGCGGTGCTGGTCCCAATCCTGGATAGATGGTAGCTGTTAAATCAGAGGCTGAGGCACAGATGAGGTTTAACTGGTTTACTTTCAACCAAACTATAATACAACAAGTCCCGTCTCCGGAGTCTGCAATAGGGGTTCAGTTGCTCAGGCCCCACCGGGTCCTTTACCTCCTGCTTGCGCTGTCTATGTGGCCCTGCTGCCGTGTGTGAACTCGCTGCCGGCCCAAATCTGTCCTCTCTGGGTCCCACTCAACAGGCAACTTGAGTCCTTTGTCTCTCTCTGCTTACCCCCTCCGGGAGTACTGCTGAACTCTTAGTATGTTGCTGTGTCTGGCCCTGTGAAGCTTGTTGTTACCTCACGTTTTTCCGGTTGCTGTATTGTATATAACTAATGCAGCCACGGATCCGGTATCCGTATCTGCGCTTTTTATCTAGGGTAGATAATGATGCTACCCGATTCTGAAAGTGTTCCTCTTATCAGTTTTCTCCTCCTCAGACCGATGGCTTGGCCCTGGAAATTGTCAGTCAGTCCTCAGGAACTCAATGCAGCTCCTGTCACTCTGAGCTCCTGGCTCCAACTGTCTGAAAATTTACCTCAAACCAGTGTTTTATCTCTAGGGAAGTCTCTGGTGTCTCTGGAGCTCCCCCTACTGGCCAAAGGTGGTAGTGCAGTGGCATGGCTTTCTAAGTGAGTGCAACTATTATGATCTTATACTGTGGCTAATACCCGCAGGGGCGCCACATTCCCCCTTAGTTAAGAACAGTACTCCGGGACTGTGGGACAATAAACATAAGATATAACAGATAATATCTACAGAGTCTTAAAAAAAAATAAAAAGTTACAAAAACCACTCAAGTTTAAAAAATAGAGTCTTGTAAAAAAGTCACTTCAAATAGCGTCCATTAATACAGCTCTGTCCTTGAGGGCTATTTATTTGTTAGGAAAGGCACTGCACTTAGCGTCCATTTTTCCAACAAAGTTTATGAATAATTTAAGAATGTTCAAAAAACAGTCTTTCCGGAGCTTTAATTTACCGTCTCCGGGCTGATAAATGAAGAAAAGAGTTCAAGAATATGCAAGTAGTTCATACAGAATAGTCTCTGCAGGTACTGAGCTTTTTTTTTTAACGTTACATCTAATAGCTACTAATTAACAACTAGACAAGTTCCTTTCAGATATTTCTGGTTGTAATATCTATTTACATTTGGTAGTCTGCATATCTTGCTGGTAATTGACCCTGAGTACTACGCTGTGATCTGCGTAACGCTTGTGTACTGGGTGTACTCAATGTGATGGTGTGAGTGGACGTATACCTAGTAAGTACTTCTGGTTCTGCTAGGGATAATTCCACATTTGTGGGGTTGGCAATTCCACTGTGTCCAGGACTATTATTACTAGGAATTTGTTCTTCCTGTCTTGGAACTTCTTGTGGTACAGGGTCTGCTTCTAATTCTATTGGTCTTGGGGCTTCTGGTATTACAGGCTCTGGTGTTTGATAGAAGGCCATCATGGGAACTACTACTGCACCATTGTAGGTTGGCCAGGTTTTAGGAAAGTCTCCTAAATAGGTGTGATATACTCCATCTTCTTCTTTTTCGTTAACAGGTTGAACCGGTACTGGTTGAATAACTTCTGGTTCATGTTGAATGACTTCTTTTTCTTTCAATGTCCCTGGACATAGTTTTAGATTGTCTCTTGACACTAGTACTGATGTTAATCCACCATCTTTGCTTATAAGACACATTTTAGGATTGTTCACTCTCATTGGTAAAACTGTATATGGGACGGATTCCCACTGATTGTCCAGTTTATTAGTGCGACGGTTTCTCTTGAGCACTTGATCACCAGGTTTTAATGGGGTTGCTAGAGCATTCTGGTTGAAGTATTGCTCTTGTCTTTCTCTAGTTTTCTGGAGATTCCTTTCTACGCATTCTTGCACTTGGCGATATTGTTGTTGGCGTAGGGAGTCCCAGTTGGAATCCTGCACCTCTGCGTCAGGTTTTACGATGCCCATTTCTAGATCTATTGGTAGCTTGCCAGGTCTTGCACGCATAAGGTAAGCTGGGGTACAGTTTGTGGAGCTTACCGGGACATTGTTATAGAGGTCTACCAAATCAGGCAATTTCTCTGGCCATAGATTTCTCTCATTCTCTGGTAAAGTCTTTAAGAGATCGATTACAATATGGTTCATTTTTTCGCATAAGCCATTTGTTTGCGGATGATAGGCTGTTGTACGGATCTTCTTGCAGCCATACATATTGCAAAATTCTCTGAAGATCTCTGATTCAAATGCTGTGCCTTGGTCTGCGAGTACTTGTTCCGGATATCCATGAGGTCTGCAAAAGTATGTCTGGAACGCCTTAGCTGCTGTCTTTGCAGTGAGATCTTTCACGGGCACTACTACCAGGAAGCGTGAGTAATGGTCCACGATGGTTAAAGCATAGACATAGCCGGACCGGCTTGGTGTCAATTTCACGTGGTCTATTGCTACGAGCTCAAGTGGTTGCTTGGTAACTATAGGCTGGAGTGGTGCTCTTTGGTTTTTTAGATCTTTTCTTCTGAGGTTGCACGGACCACAGTTTCTGCACCATTCTTCAATTGATCTTCTCATTCCAACCCAGTAGAATCTTTCTCTTAAAAGTACTTCTAGCTTTTTCCACCCGAAGTGACCAGCACCATTGTGATAAGCTTCTAGGACCATTTTTACATCTTGTTTAGGCACAATGATCTGCCATACTAGCTCATGCGTCTTTGGATTGGTATATCTTCTGCACAGCTTTCCTTGGTACAGGAACATTTTGCCTCTCTCTTTCCAGAGTTGATGTGTCTCTTTCGGTGCATTTTCATTGGGATACGCACTTTGCTCAGTCAGCAGTTCTTTCACCAACTTCACAGCTGGATTGCTGTCTTGAGTGTCAGCCCATCTGTGGTGTGCTAATGGGTTGAGATTCACCTGTTGATGTTTCTGGTAGGCACTGGATTGATACTGTCCTACCTTGGGACGATGGAAGGCGGGTAGTTCAATTTCTTCAAGTTCTACCGGTTCTTCTTCCACGTCTCTCAAGTGCGGCATCCGGGATAAGGCGTCTGCATTTCCATTCTTTCGGCCTGCTCTATACTTGATCACGAAGTTGTAATTAGACAGCCGGGCTATCCATCGCTGTTCCAGCGCACCTAGCTTGGCTGTATCCAGGTGGGTCAATGGGTTGTTATCAGTATAGACGGTGAATTCTGCAGCTGCCAAGTAGTGTTTGAAACGCTCAGTCACAGCCCAGACTACTGCCAGTAGTTCTAACTTGAAGGAGCTGTAATTTTCAGGATTTCTTTCAGTAGGCCGGAGCTTTCTACTTGCAAAGGCGATGACTTTCTCCTTGCCTCCTTGCTTCTGAGATAGTACTGCTCCCAGTCCCACATTACTGGCATCTGTGTAAAGGATGAAAGGTTGATGGTAATCGGGGTATGCCAGAACTTCTTCTCCGGTCAATGCCTTCTTCAACTTTTCAAAGGAATCTTCCCTCTCATTACTCCACTGGAAAGGAGGATTGCGGTTTGAAGGCTTCTTCGACTGCCCTACCAGGATGTCTTGTAGAGGTGCTGCTAGCTTGGTGAACCCTTGGATGAATCTACGATAGTAGCCCACCAGTCCCAGGAATTGCCTCACCTGTTTCACGCTGGTAGGTCTTGGCCAATCCCTTATTACGGTTACTTTCTCGGGATCCGGTGCTACTCCTTCTGAACTTACAACGTGTCCCAGGTATTGTACCTTTGGCTTTAGAAGGTGACATTTTGATGGCTTGATCTTCATACCATACCGGGATAAGGCCTCGAACACTTCTGCCAGGTCTTGTAGATGTTGTTCGTAAGTCTTTGAGTAGACTATTACATCATCTAGGTACAGAAGGACGGTTTCAAAGTTCTTGTGTCCGAGACAGCATTCCATCAATCGCTGAAAGGTACCGGGTGCGTTGCAGAGTCCGAACGGCATACAATTAAATTCACAGAGACCCATTGGTGTGGTAAATGCTGTCTTCTCTTTATCTTCCTCAGCCACAGGGACTTGCCAATACCCACTTGTTAAGTCTAAGGTGGAAAAATAGTTAGCAGATCTTAAAGCAGCTAATGACTCTTCAATTCTAGGTAAGGGGTAGGCGTCTTTATGGGTAATGTGATTAATCTGCCGGTAGTCTACGCACATTCTCATGGTTCCGTCTTTCTTTTTAACTATTACCAGAGGGGCTGCCCAGGGGCTACAACTGTCTCTAATTACCCCGGCCTGTTTCATCTCCCTCAGCATGTCTTTAGCACATTGATAATGAGCGGGCGGTATGGGTCTATATCTCTCTTTTATTGGTGGGTGGTTACCGGTAGGAATTGTATGTTCTACCCCTTTAATCTGTCCGAAGTCTAATGGGTGTTTACTGAAGACCCGTTCATATTCTTCTACTAGTCGGTACACCCCTTGTTTTTGGTGGGTAGGTGTTGAATCTGTACCTATATGCAGCTGCTGACACCAATCTTCTAATTCTCCACTTGAACCATTGTCGTCCGCCTGACATGACGGATTCAAGGGCCCAATGGCTGTGATGGCATTGTTGTCAACAGTGTATAGCTTGGCCATTGTAGCGTACCTTGGTAAAGTGACCTCTTCCTCTCCACAATTCAAAAGACGTATGGGTACTCTTCCCCTGTGTACCTCGACTATTCCTCTAGCCGTTAATATTGTGGGTCTACTATCAGTGTACACAGGCTCTACCAAGGCTTGGTAATCTCGTCCTTTAATACCAATGGCTGCTCTACACCATACCAGCATTTCAGTTTTTGGAGGTATTACTATAGGAGTTGGGTCACTTACCCTCACACTGCCGATTTCTCCACCTGCAACCTCTACTTGTTGCTTCAGCACCAATGCTTTTATCTCTCTCCGGAGAATTCTCTGCTGGCAGGATTGGGCAGTTTCCGCAAATTGCTGTAAAATAGTAATAACCTCGGAAAAACAATTTTCTAAAACATTCATACCTATCAATACAGAAGGTTCCCGTCGGTTAACATCAACAATTATGATACCCTGATTCTTTAATTCTACTCTACCAATCTTAATGGTCATCTCTCTAAATCCTACTTGCGGTACCAATTTTCCATTACTAGCATATATACTTAGCTCAACATTAGATGGTCTTTTATCAATGTCTGAATCTGCCCAGTACCTCTTATAAAGGATATGTGGTATAGATGAAATCTGGGAACCAGTGTCCAACAAGGCATTGAGGGGAATACCGTCCAGCACGATGGGGATAATAGGACGTCCTCCGACGTACTTGTCGTGCCAGGATGTTGGGCCTTGAAAGTTCACTCCTGCGAAGCGGCCCGCATTCCCAGGGGATCCTTGTTTAAATCACAATTGCGGGCGATGTGGCCTGGCTTCTGGCAACGGCGGCAAATAGGCTGTCCATCCGGCTGGTAACGGTCGTTGGGTCGTCCTCTCCACGCTGGGTATCTCTGGGGTCTCATCCAGGGAATATCCTCTCTGCGGTTCGCCAACTCCATCTTGGATGTAGTCTGTGATTCTCTCATTTCCTGCATGGTTTTAGCCATTGAGGTGACAATGTCTGTTAGAGAGTCAAGCTTTTGCTGGAAAGCATCATTAGCACTGGCCTCCAGGGGCTTAACTGATGTCACTGGCATTCTCTGTTGTTGAGGGGTTTCTGTAATGGATGGTTCAGGATCCTGATCCCAAAGTGCCTCTGCCTGCTGGAGACGAATAGCGCTCTCCTTTAACTGGGCAAATGTCACTTCAGGGTCCTTGAAAGTCAGCATACTCGCATGCCCTCGATGAGAAGGGGTTAATAGTCCCTCAATGAATTGATCTTTTAGCAATTTATCAGCGCCAGTGTTAAACATTGGTTCAGCCAGTGTAAGCGCTTTAAGGGCCTCCTGTAAATTCAGGGCAAAGTCTCTCACACTCTCATTGGCCTTTTGTTTGCAATTGAAGAATTTGGTCTTTGCTTTGCTACCAGCAGTAGTTTCAAATACTGCCTTTAATCCAGCTAGAATATGCTCAGTAGTGTCTTTTAGATCAGCGGACCATGCTGTGACTTCTCGCTTGGCATTACCACTTAACTGTGCCATCAGCAAACCGACACGCTGAGCTTCTGCCATTGGAAACATGTTTAAATAGGCCAGCAGTTTTTCTTTAAAATCATCAAAAGTATTAGGCTTACCTTCATACACTGGAAGCCATGGAGCACCTGGGGTATATGACATCAACATTGGCATAATGGGCGCTGCACCTTGCGCCGCTGTGCTGCCGAGCGCTCTGTTTTGTGCTTCAGCTGCATTTGTGTCGCCGGGTGTTTCGGCGTCTCCGTGCTGCGACATGTTGCGCCCCCTTAGTTAATCCGGACCCTTCCGGTCCTCTGCTTCCGTCGGGATGGCGTATAATCGTTCCGCTGTGCAGCAGGATTGGTTTTCCCCTTTTGCCGAAGTCAGAGCTCTCAGCTTGGTACCGCCCACAAAGACACGCCCCCTACTGCTTCTGCTCGCCGCGAGCTCAGTAATGGTGGAATCTGAAATTTTTCAGTCAGATCAGAGCTCAGGGCTATGACACAGTTCAAATAGCAGTCTCGTGCTGTGGCAGTTATGAGGTAATTAGTGATGATGCAATTTTACCTCAGAGGCTGGCGGCCATTTTGTTTCAATGTTAGTCAATGGGGAAAAGTCTATTTCAATGGTTTCCAATGGGAAAATCACTTTTTGATAAAAAAGTCAATTTTTCTCGGATTTTCTCACAATTTTCGGCATTAATCACGGCACACAGTACCCGATTTAACCAGGCACGGTAAATCCTGTTCGTGACGCCAAAGAGAGATGTGCCGCCCAGCTTAGGGGACCGGGATACCCGGCGCAGGGTCCCTTTCCTTGGGGAAGTCACTGGTGGCTGGACCCAGGCCGTGGCCCCAGGCTGGCACACTCCTAAAAGGGGGTATTTACAGGGGATTTAGAAGTTTATATAATTTATAAAGTTTGTAGATGTTATTGTCGTGACGCCACCCAGAATAATGTGGCTATATATGGCCACCGCTGCCTTATACTGGCCAGGGGATGATGGTGAGAGGCAGCTGAGATGGTATAGCCCTTTTCCGGGTAGGGCTGTAGGGTCCCCTGGACAGGTGATGTTAAAGTTAATGATGGATGAAGATGGAAGTATGGTGAGGAGATGTTAAGGACACAGACACTTACTTGATTCACAGCAAATTCTCTCAGCGGTGCTGGTCCCAATCCTGGATAGATGGTAGCTGTTAAATCAGAGGCTGAGGCACAGATGAGGTTTAACTGGTTTACTTTCAACCAAACTATAATACAACAAGTCCCGTCTCCGGAGTCTGCAATAGGGGTTCAGTTGCTCAGGCCCCACCGGGTCCTTTACCTCCTGCTTGCGCTGTCTATGTGGCCCTGCTGCCGTGTGTGAACTCGCTGCCGGCCCAAATCTGTCCTCTCTGGGTCCCACTCAACAGGCAACTTGAGTCCTTTGTCTCTCTCTGCTTACCCCCTCCGGGAGTACTGCTGAACTCTTAGTATGTTGCTGTGTCTGGCCCTGTGAAGCTTGTTGTTACCTCACGTTTTTCCGGTTGCTGTATTGTATATAACTAATGCAGCCACGGATCCGGTATCCGTATCTGCGCTTTTTATCTAGGGTAGATAATGATGCTACCCGATTCTGAAAGTGTTCCTCTTATCAGTTTTCTCCTCCTCAGACCGATGGCTTGGCCCTGGAAATTGTCAGTCAGTCCTCAGGAACTCAATGCAGCTCCTGTCACTCTGAGCTCCTGGCTCCAACTGTCTGAAAATTTACCTCAAACCAGTGTTTTATCTCTAGGGAAGTCTCTGGTGTCTCTGGAGCTCCCCCTACTGGCCAAAGGTGGTAGTGCAGTGGCATGGCTTTCTAAGTGAGTGCAACTATTATGATCTTATACTGTGGCTAATACCCGCAGGGGCGCCACATACCTGTCCCGCCAGCTTGAGGGGCCTTGGGAGTTCATTCCTGAGGAGCAGCCCACTTCCCCAGGGGATCTTCATTTAAAGCATACTCCCTGGCAAAATGGCCCGCTTTTCCGCAGGAGCGACAAATGGGCTATCCATCTGGGTGGTAGCGGTAGTTGGGTCGTCCTCTGGTCGCCGGGTATCTCCTGGGTCGCATCCATGTGACATCCTCCCTACTTGTAGCCAGCTCGATCTTCTCATCAGGCTTGGATCCACGCAGCTGTTGCATAACTTTGGCCATGTCAGTTAGGTTGGTTTCACACTGCAGTTTTTTTCCTGATCAGGTTTGATCAGGTTTGTGTGTCAAAACCAGGAGTGTCTCCAAACCTCAGAACAGGTGTCAATCTTTCAATTATAGTTTTACTCTGCAAGTTCCTCTCCTGGTTCCTCTCCTGGTTTTGACACACAAACCTGATCGAACCTGATCAGGTAAAAAACTGCAGTGTGAAACCAGCCTTACAGTTTTGGTTAGGGCTTCAATCTTTTGGTTTAGAGCCTCATTGGTGATGGGCTCCTGAGGTTTGGCATCAGCCCCTGGTATGGCTGATGGGTTTGGCACTGTAGCTAAACATTGATCTGTATCATGAGGCTCTTCTGTCTGCAGTATGTGGATTGCCCTCTCTTTAAACTCCACAAAGTTCAAATCTGGATTTTGTATGGCCATCATCCGCAGTCGTCCTCTATGAGGAGGGAATAATAGTCCATCAACAAACTGGTCTATCAGCAATTTATCTTCCCCTTTTGCCAAGTGGGATTCTGCCTGTTTGAGTGCCCTGAGTGCCTCCTGAAAATTTAAAGCAAAGTCTCTCACACTCTCTTGTGGTCTCTGCCAGCACCCGAAGAATCTTATTTTAGCTCTGGCATCCACATTGGTCTCAAAGGTGGCTTTCAGCCTGGCCATTACGTGTTACACAATGTCTTTATCATCATCTGACCAGGACTTCACCTCCCGCTGTGCATGCCCAGTTAACTGTCCCATTAGTATGCTGACACGCTGATCCTCTGTCAGGGAGTATATACTATAATAGCTGTCCAGCTTTTCTTTGAAATTAATGAGGGCATTGGGCTCACCTGAGTACTGCAGCAGCCACGTCACTCCCGGGGTGTACGGCATCAGGAACGGCATGTTCGGTGACATCCCTTGCGCTGCAGCACCGCCGGGTGCTCCGTCCACTCGCTGTGCGGGATCCACTGGCTGCGACATCTTTCCGCCCCCTTAGTTAATGCTCACCCTTCCGGTCTTCTGCTTCCGTCGGGGTGTACAATTATAGTTCCGCTGGTGCAGCAGGGTTTTGTGTCCCCGCCGGATGTTGTCAGAGCGCAGGCCGGGCTTCACTTCGCACTCTCTTGAGGGTGCCGCCCATGATGACACACCCCCTCTACTTCCAGTGCATGTTACAATGGCGACTGTTCAAAAAGCACGTAATCAACACAATTCACGGCACACAGTACTTGGTTCACTGTGCACGGGATCCTATTTGTGATGCCAGAAGAGCTGATGCACCCCCAGGCTATGGGGTACTCGGGAATCAGGCTCTCTGGGATATCACGGTAGTCGTGACCTGGTCCCGTAGCATGGGAACAGTCCAAAAAGGGGATTTACAAGGGATTTGTCGTGACGCCACCCGGGGCATGTGGTTAGTAGAACCACCGCTGCCGTATTCCTGCTGGGAACGGTGACTTGGGGCAGCATGGATGGTAAGCCCTCCTCGGGTAGAACTGAGGGTCCCCAGGGCAGGTGTAGAAAGTTTATATATGGGGTGCAGGGTAACAGGTGCAAGTAACAGGCAGACTCACAGTTTTGTAGTGAGCAATCCTGGGACGAGCTAAGCAGCTTCCAGTCCACCAGGATGTCTTCACAGTACTGCTCCGCACTGCACTGTTCTCAGTCCTCCCAGGAACTGAACTGACTTCCTCCTTCCCAGACCAGAATATAAGGGAAGCTCACCCTGAACCCAGGTTTGGTCTCCCCCTTCTGGCTTGGAGGTGTTAGTGTTCTGTATGCCTGTTGCCTGATGAGAATATCCTTTGTTGCTCTCTGGTGACACCACTACCTTGGGGCAGTGATGATGTGGCACCCCAGGGTCAATGTGCCACAGTAACACCACAAAGGGTTAACTCCCCACACAACCCACAACACTACACTAGCACCTCCAGGCCAGAAGGGGGAGCTAAAGCTGCTTCCCTATGTATTCTGGTGTGGAGAGGAAGTGGCAGTTAGTTCAGTGCGGGGCAGCACTGAGGAAGAAAAGACCTGGGTGTAAAAGATCTGCGTTAGGCTCACCCCACGGTCCACTGTTCAGTTCCAGGCCAAGCCAGGGTCTGAGGAAAAGGAGACAGAGCAGAGAGGAACACATCTGGGAGACCGAGTCCCCTGAGACTCACCTCAGGGAAGCGCATAGAACGGATACCGGATCCAATGCTGTGCCTGCCACAAACAGCTCAGTGAACACCGGATGAGTGAAGGTCCCACATCTTCACTGTACCACAGCGAAGCAACATGGCGGGGTCAAGAACACGGAACAAGACTCAAGTTGCCTAGCAGATTGGTACCTGTGAGGGTAACCTTATATACTCCCTGAGGAAGGAGCACAGCAGGCTCTGAAACACGTCGGATGGATTTAATAAAGGTGTTATAATTTGAAGCCTTCGACTATGAGGTTTTACTGTGGCAGCGCGGACTAAACCACACATTGTTCCTGGGAATTCTGCACTCCCCCTCTTTGTCATACTATTTCATTCTTGCTATCAACTTATACTGTTCCCCATGCAAACCCCTCTATGTACCACGCCCACCCACACTGCCCAATTGTGTCTGCATCCATCCTTTCCCCACCCCAACACTATCCAGTCTCCATTATGCATCACCTCACATTTTTCTGATCTCACACTGTCTCCTCACTACCTTAGTACTCATCACCCCGTTACTCCCCAAACTATGTCCATACTCATCCCCCTCTCTCCTCATGCTGTGCCTGTACCCATCTCCCCCTCACTCCTCATACTGTGTCCACACCCATCCTGCCCTCTTGCTCCCCGTGCCGTTTCCTCAAATATAAAACAACAGCACAGCAGATCTGCACTAGGGGTTTCTTAGCTGCATGTTATCATGCCAGGTAATAAGCGTTTAGAAGTGCCGCTAATGTGCTTCATTTAGTATCTGTGCTCAACCCAACATACAGCACAAACAGTATATTAAAGTCCAAAAAAATGACACTCACCACTTGGTTAAATGTTCCTTTATTTCTTCAACATAAAATCACAGAACTGACAGGCAGGTGCATTATCAGGTCTATACCTTAGCGGGTCTCTCACACCTCTGGGATCACTCCAGCTCTCCACCAGATCACCCGTCACCTCTCACTGACCAAGAGGGGTGGGATGTCACCTCTGAAGGAAAGGAGCTAGTGCAGGTACTCGCTCTGGTTGTGTATTGCGCTCTGGCAGATTTGCTTCTGATATTGCTGGGAGACAGGATGCTGTTCAGAGGCCCCAGGACTCCGGCTTCTCTAGTGTCAGCTCTTGCCAGTGGTTATGAGACATTGAGTCCGCTGCTTCAGCTATATGGTGGGAGGTTCCCTTTACTTCACCTCCTCCTTTGTTTCTCTGGGCTGAGGGTGGTGAGTGATGTTATGTGATCACTGAGAGGCAGATTTAAACTGGTAGATCCTGTGTGCTGTGCTGATCATTCTCAGTTGTCTTTGGGTTACAGGTTTGTAGTGCTTTGTGGTTCGGGTAAGGTTTGCTTTGGCCTTCGGTTTAAGCTTGCTCCTGGATATTCCTTACTAAGTACTGCTTATTTTGTTATTGGTGTTCACTAAGTCCACCATTGCACAAGCCTTATATGTATGGGGAGATACAGGCTACATCTGGATGATGGCAATTTGGCGCCCCAAAGCCCTACAACGGGTCCTGATCTGTTGAAACGCTTTGAGGTGCAAAACAGTCATCATCAGGACGTGGCTTGTATTTCCCTGTACATTTGCCTGTCGGTTGTGTGATTTTATCTTGAAAAAATAAAGAAATATTTTACCAAGTGGAGAGTGGCCCTCATTCATTTCTTTAATCTTCAATATACCGTTTGTCTCCTCAAATTTACTCAATGGCTCCCCAAACTCCCCCCCCTCACAAATCACCCCCTTGTTCCCCATTCTGGATTCTCAAATTTCCCCCTGTTTGCTGTACATACTCTTCCCTTACTTGAAATGAATCTCCAGTGTTTTCAGCTCCACTGGAGGAATTATCACAAACACTGAGCATCTCTGCAGTGCCAAGGATTGGCGTCAGCAGCATTATCAGCTGACCTGATCACACTGCTGATGTCACCCTGTCCCAGAAGTGCCGGCGGTCAGGGCCTCAATTGTACTAGCATCTATAAGACAGTTGATCAGTGGGAGCCACCACAGCACTGCATTACAGCAGCTCACAGATGAGCTGACGTAATGTGCTCCACAGAGCATGTGCAATGTGCAGCTTGATGTCGGGCGATACAGTACCAGAAATGACACTTTCGGCGTCATACCCAAAACTGCACAGAGGGCTCCGAGGCAAGCTGGGGGTGCGCATTGTAATTACAATATCACACCCATCGAGGCATGATAAAGACTCATGGAGGCAGCGAATGGGAGCGAAAGAGGACGCCCAGGGGGGGCTAATAGCGGTAGCCCCCACTTCATTATCATAGGAGCCAGTAAGTTATAAAAAGGTTTTACAACACATTCACAAAACATATTTAGGAGAAAGAGGGATAGTTAGAATAGTAATAGGAAGTTGCAGGACAGGAAGTGATAGCCTGGGGTGATTTAAGTAGGTTACAGGTTTACTTTAAGCATGGACAAACATACAGTATACGCCCCTGCTTGAGTGGCAGCACCCTTGACCTCTCTTAAGGTGCCATTACACGCTAGGATATCGTTAACGATATCCTTAGAATGATCACGTGACAGTGATTGTTCCAATATCGTTAGTGCGTTGTCACACACAAGGATATCATTAACGATATCCCATTCGGCAATGCACCAGTTAATTAGGAGAGCAAGGACTGAATAATATTTTAAAGTGCCAGGAATGGGAGATTTTTGAATGACATCGTTCAAAAAGGTGTCACAATGAACGATGTAGCTTCTACAAGCAGCATTAATTGGACAACGAACGATAGATTTGAGGTCAGGATCTCATTGTTTGGATGAACATTCCAATGATTTTTTCTTCCTATATCGTTCGTTTACATGCAGGGACGCACAAACGATATCGTTAGAGTGTTCACAAATCCGTGACTAGGATATCGTTAACGATATCCTAGCGTGTGAAGCGGCCTTTACACACACATCTTGAATTGGTGTCCCCAGCCTATTACTGAGAGATATAAGGTATCTAAGTTTACCTTCCCTGCTGGGCATGGCCCGAGCAAACTATTAGGTTTCTAAACCTAGTCTAGCATATTGGTCCAGCCTTGATGCTCTGGTTTGTTCATATCCAGCACCAGTCCTGCCTGCAACCAGCTCTGTATCTGCTTATGTCTCTGAATTCTCATGTCTGCCTTGTCTATGTTCCTGGACTCTTATTTCTGTGTTGTGTCCCAGTACCAGTCTGTGTCTTGTTTGCTGTTGCTCTCTTAGCAACTTGTCAGATCCCCTTGTGCTCTGTGCTTTGTTACCATGCTCTAACTTGTGCCTGTTTATCCTTGCCTGATAATGCCACAGCCACCAGCCATCACCATCTGCTGTGCCTACCCTGCCTGCCAGGAATTGCCAGCCTCCGGCTTGCTACTGTGCCTGAACTCTGCCCTGTCATCCTGTGTCTGTCTGTCTCCATCAGCCCTCCATACAGGGTTGTGTTTCCCTCTTCATCCCATGGCACCAGCTGCCAGGGTACTGGGAGCCCCTGTTGTCCTCTGTTGGGCACCTACCAGAAACGTCTGTCACCACTAGAGATGAGCCACCACCGTAGTGTTTGAATTCGATGCGGTTTGCCAAATTGAGCGTTTGTTCTTCAGTATCTGTAAGGCCACGTCA
This sequence comes from Allobates femoralis, assembly GCA_033576535.1. Lineage (NCBI taxonomy): Eukaryota > Metazoa > Chordata > Amphibia > Anura > Aromobatidae > Allobates > Allobates femoralis. Next base: position 222,948,009 of record JARQOC010000004.1, on the reverse strand, counting down.
AGAAGATGAGTTTTTGGTGTGTTTTACTTCAGTATCTGGAAGGCCATGTGCAGATGATGATTATTTGGTGCATTTCACTTCAGTACCTGTAAGGCCATGTGCAGATTATGATTATTTGGTGTGTTTTACTTCAGTATCTGTAAGGCCTCGTGCAGATGATGATTATTTGGTGTGTTTTACTTCAGTGTCAGTAAAGCCATGTGCAGATGATGATCATTTGGTGTGTTTCACTTCAGTATTTGTAAGGCCATGTGCAGATGATGATAATTTGGTGCGTTTTATCTCAGTATCTGGAAGGCCTTGTGCAGGCGATGAGTATTTGGTGCGGTTCTTTAACGCAGCATCTGGAAGGCCTTGTGCACACGCTGAGCATTGTGTCCCATTTAGGGGACTACAACAAGAGTCTCCATTTTTCCCAAAAATTTGGGCCCAGACACCACTTCAGTGGCATCAATTGCCCCACAGTTGCAAGCTGAATATGGTTGGTGAGCTGACTTTCATGCAGCATATTCCAAAATCCACAAGCCTTTAGTCTCCCCATGTTATCTGTAAGATTTGTCACCAAAATGTAAGTAGTGGCCAAAAAATCTGAGTAACTATGAAGACAGCAGGAGAAGGGGCTGCTGTCCAAGTCTTGCCATCCCCACGATTTGTGCATCAATCCTCTGTATGTAGAAGTTCCTCCACTGCTTCTGCCTCCTCAACCTCGTCTCAGTCCTCCACCTGCACCCAAAGCCTGTCTGGTAATGCCACCCGCGTTCTAACTGCGCACAAGGAATCCTGCACACCTCCTTACTATGATGGCAGCAGGGCTCAATGGCATCAGGCGGTCTTTACCTTGAAATGTATGGGAAATGTGAGTCACACAGCTGAGGAGTTGTGATCTGCTGTGGAGACCGAGTTTCATCAATGCTTGTGTACCTGAACCTGCTGTCAGGGAAGGCTGTGTGCGACAATGCTGCAATGCTGGGTGCAGCCCTCCGCCAGGGCAATGTGACACACGTGCCTTGCATGGCTCACGTCTTAAACCTGGTTGTCCAGCAAATTTTTGCACGCTATCCATCCCTAGATGGTCTTCAGCAGAGAGCACGGTCGCTGTGTGTTCACTTTCGCCGTTTGCATCCCGTAGCTCAACGCCTTGCATCTCTACAGAAGTCGTTTGGCCTGCCAATTCACCGGCTAAAATATGATGTGCCGACACGATGGAATTCAACTCTGCACATGTTGCAGCAACTGTGGCAGCACCAACGAGCCCTGGTGCAATATGTCATGACGTATAACCTGTGCCTACGAGATCCAGAGGTGGGGCAAATCACACTGCTGGAGTGGCCTGAAATGAAGGACCTATGCACCATTCTGTACAGTATTGAAATGTTGACGAAGATGATGATTATGCCATTATCAGCATGACTGTTCCCGTCATTTACATGCTGGAGCACACTTTAAACAGTATTCAGAGTCAGGTGGTGGCACTAAAGGAGGGGGAGGAAGTACATGAAGGAAGGACTCACAAGATCTCCAAGGTGCAGTTGACACTTTATGAATGAGGGTCTACATTATGCTTGCTCAGAACCTTCTTTATCTGGGCCTGGATCCGACTCCAAAAGCTTCTGGGCATCAGTGCAGATCATTACCTCGTCTTGACTCACAAAAGCTTTTGAGCAGATCTCTGATTCCCAGGCTATAGTATGAGTGAAGAGCGATGCATAATCAACCATCTGTCTTACCCCACATTCAGATGGGTGGCTCGAGACTTGGGAGCTGTGCGGAAGCAAGTGAGATTGTGGTGACACCTCTGAGGACTGGTGTATTTGTTAAGTAGAAGTTGAGGTGGAGGAGAGCCCACTTGCTGAAGCACTTGCTATCCATTCAAGTGCCTGCTCTTTTTGTGCCCCATCTAGAATTGGTATTGATCGCCGTCTGAGTCGTGTCCATACAAAAGGGATCATTTCAGAATATCCAAGGACAGAAGAAGACATCTTACTTTGGCTGGAGGATGCTCTTTCTCCAGCAGATGTTACTCTTGCTTTCCCACGTAACCCCACGGACACAAACTGTTTTTCCCTTTCCATCACACCTATTCCCCCTTCCACCAGCAGCAGGCCTTTTGCCACTCATTTTGTATGTGAACAAATTGGCAACTCTGCAGTTGTTGGCAAAAAATATTCTGATGGAAATCGAGCACAGTTGATTGGCCAGACAGTGGTACTAGGCACAAAAAATTATGTTTGCTTGTTCCAGTAAAAAAATATTAGAATGAACTAAGCTCAAGGTGTATTTGGTTGTATTAAACGTGGCCTACGGTGAAGGTTTAGTGAACACTGCTATTAAGCAAAAACTGACAGGTTAGCTTGTTGCAGTAAAAAAGCAGTAGAATGAACTACCTGCCTGTCTCTCCTCACAAGAGAGATATATGACTCTGTGACTTCCATTCACTTCCATTCATTCAGCTTTCCTGCCTGTCTCTCCTCACAAGAGAGGTATATGAATCTATCACTTCCATTCACTCAGCTTTCCTGCCTATCTCTCCTCACAAGAGGGGTATATGAATCTATCACTTCCATTCACTCAGCTTTCCTGCCTGTCTCTCCTCACAAGAGGGGTATATGAATCTATCACTTCCATTCACTCAGCTTTCCTGCCTATCTCTCCTCACAAGAGAGGTATATTAAATTGTCACTTCTATTAACAACATACTTGTCTTTTATTAATGTAATATACTGAAATCAACTTACTGTGTGTGATGTGGGATGTTCAGAGGTCATCTTTGGTTCAGAAGTGTTTATGACCCATGATGGCCAGGAACCCTGTTTATTTGTCTTGCATTTATTGCCTCCTGCTGTCCTGAGTTTCTTTGATTGATTGATTGATTAACAAGTTTAATAGACCCAGATCTAAGTAGAAACTCACTATATATGTATAGCCAGCTAAGGGGTGCAATCATGCGGGGTCTTGCAAAAATGCCAACGGCATAAGTGCCGACTGTACAAGTGTTATGCAGTTACCCCAGGCAGGTAAACGGGGCATGAAACGGGTAAGTCATGCAAGACAAACAAACAGATATGTAAGCTGTTCACTTGTGCTGCAATTATGTATTCACAATGTAAACCCCAGACTACTCATCACTACTGACCACTCACCCACCACTACAGCTCTCCTTCCTGCTGCATCTGACCCACGCTACTCCCATCCCCCGTTCACCATCCACAATGTATCCCCTCCTTTGCACTCTCACTCCCATCCTTCTCCACTTCCTGTTACCTCCGCTCATCCCTCCACCCAGCAACAAAGTACTTCTCTCACTCTCCATCCTACCTAACCACCTCTCCCACTCCTCTGAACTGTTCCTTCACTTTAAATCCTCCATCTCCAATCAGGCATGCCCACCATGTAAACTCTCCTGCTCTCACCTGATAACCCTCTCTCTGCTCCTCCTACTCGCTGGCGACATTTCCCCTAATCCCGCCCCCCCCCCGGCACATCCCCACAATCACCTACACCCCACCCCCACGTCCCATCACCAACTCTCATAACCTCACCATCACCCAACCTCGCAACCTGACCAACCTTAGACCCATCCCCTGCTCCTCTAATCTCTGGAACGCCCGCTCAGTCTGTATTAAACTCCCAGACATCCATCAACTCTTTATGTCTAATAAACTCTCATTCCTTGGCATCACAGAAACCTGGCTAACCCCCTCCGACACGGCCTCCCCTGCTGCACTATCCTACGGCGGATTCAATCTTTCCCCACACACCCGCCCCTCTGAAAAACACAGCAGAGGTGTCAGCATACTCCTATCCGACACCTGTTCCTTCACCCCTATTCCATTACCCCCCTCTACTACTCTCCCATCTTTCGAAGCCCACTCTGTCCGCATCTTCTCCCCCTGTAACCTCCAGCTAGCCATCATCTACCGCCCCCCTGGATCCATCCCCACCTTCCTCGACCATTTCACGACCTGGCTACTTCATTTCCTCTCTACTGACATCCCCACCATCATGGGTGATTTCAATATCCCTATTGACACTGGCCACCCAACCATCTCTCAACTTCTTTCCCTGACCTCCTCCTTCGGGCTCTCTCAATGGTCACACGCTGGATCTCATCTTTACCCGCCTTTGCTCCCTTACTAACCTCACAAACTCAACCCTCCCCCTGTCTGACCACAATCTGCTGACCTTCTCCTCCCTCACCTCCCCTACTACACCACCTCCTCTCCGCAAACTTAATCATCCCCGCAGAAACCTAAAACACATTGATCTACACTCACTCTCAGAATCCCTTCTCCCTCTCGCTAACATAACATCTATACGTGACACAGATACTGCCACCACCCTCTACAACACCACATTAACCAAGGCCCTCGACCTAGCTGCCCCCCTCACATACCACGCTCCACGCACTAACAGGCAACCCTGGCACACCACCCTCACTAAAGACCTGAGACGGGCATCCAGGGTCGCCGAAAGGCGATTAAAAAAATCACGTTCCACTGAGCACTTTGCGCTGTTCAAACAGTCCCTGATCGCCTTCAAGTCTGCACTTGCTACCGCCAAACAAACCTTCTTATCCCTAATAACCTCCCTGTCCCGCAATCCCAAACAACTTTTCAAAACCTTCAATTCCTTACTCCACCCGCCTGCTCCCCCTCCCTCTCCCCTTATCTCTGCAGAAGACTTTGCCTCCTTCTTCAAAGAAAAGATTGACAGAATCAGAGACAGCTTTGATCCACTGTCCCCACAGCCTCCCCTTTCACCTATACTGCCCTCTCCTTCCATCAACTGCTTCCCCCCCCATAACTGAAGACCAGCTCTCCTCCCTCCTGTCAAAATCACACCTCGCCACCAGCGCCCACGACCCGCTCCCATCCCACCTCATTCTCAACCTCACCTCTGTTATCATCCCAGCCCTAACTCATCTTTTCAACCTATCACTTACCACTGGCACCTTCCCCTCAGCCTTCAAACATGCCTTGATCACACCCATCCTCAAAAAACCCTCCCTCGACCTCACAACGGTCTCCAACTACCGCCCTGTATCTCTCCTTCCTTTCGCCTCTAAACTACTTGAACAGTATGTCCACTCTGAGCTGTCCTCTCACCTTTCCTCCTGCTCCCTCTTTGACCACCTGCAATCTGGCTTCCGACCCCTCCACTCCACTGTAACAGCCCTGACCAAAGTCACCAACGACCTACTGACTGCCAAAAGCAAGCGCCACTACTCTGTTCTCCTCCTCCTCGACCTGTCCGCCACCTTCGACACTGTTGAACACTCCCTTCTACTTCAGATCCTGAAATCTCTTGACATCATGGACCTTTCCCTCTCTTGGATCTCCTCATACTTAACGGACCGGACGTTCAGCGTCACCAACTCCCACACATCCTCCTCGCCATATTCCCTATTTGTTGGGGTCTCCCAGGGCTCGGTTCTTGGACCGTTACTGTTCTCAATCTACACTCTCGGCCTAGGGCAACTCTTTGAGTCCCATGGCCTCCAGTACCACCTTTACGCAGATGACACCCAAATCTACCTGACTGGTCCTGACATCGCCTGCCTTCTATCCAAAATTCCCCATTGCCTGTCCGCCATCTCATCCTTCTTCTCTGCTCGCTTCCTTAAAGAGGACCTGTCACCAAACCAGGCATGATGATCTAATTACAGCACTGGATGCAGCATGTCTGTAGCATCCAGGCAAGGGGTCCCCCAGCACTTGAGCAGCCCTGTACCCCGAGATAATACACTTACAAAACTTACATGCTGCAGCCATTAAGGAGGTGGCTAGGTGCAGGAGCCGAAGGGCAGATTCACACCCACTGCTGCCAATCATTCTCTCCCTCTTCAGCAGCATTAAACAGAGGTTTGTTTTTTTCAGAACTTGCTGTTTGGCCCCGCCCCCCTTTGGTTGTATTAAACGTTGCCTACAGTAAAGGTTTAGTGAACAGTGAACACTGCTTTTAAGCAATAACTGACAGGTTAGCTCGTTGCAGTAAAAAACTAGTAGAGTGAACTACACTCAAGGTGTATTTGGTGGTATTAAACATTAGTGAACACTGCTTGTAAGCAAAAACTGACAGTTTAGCTTGTTGCAGTAAAAAATTATTAGAATGAACTACACTCAAGGTGTATTTGGTTGTATTAAATGTGACATACAGTAAAGGTTTGGTGAACACTGCTTTTAAGCAAAAAATTATAGGTTTGCTTGTTGCAGTAAAAAATTAGTAGACTCAACTACACTGAAGGTGAAGCTTCTCTCACAAGTGGGCTACACCACTGTGGGACACTGCTAATCTGCTACTAGCCTGAACAAAGTGTCTGGACTAGCTGCAGCAAAAAAAATGCCTAATTAAGACAGGTGGTGTAGCTTTCTTCACAGCAGTGCTACACTACCTGCCCTAATGGATTCAAAAAGCTATATTACTGTGGCCAGATGCTGTGAGAAAGACTTGCACAGCACTGGCACACCCCGGACACACACCTGCCTGGCAAAAACTAACATAGACTGCTGTAACCTAGCCCTGATAAGGACTGCAATTAAAACTAGTCTCTGCTTCTATGAAGTAGCCCTGAAAAGGGCTGATAGACTACTAGTCCCTAGTCCCTATCCCTAATCGCTACTCCTATGGAGCAGCCCTAAAAAGAGCTAACATTACTAGTCCCTACTCCCTAAACCTATCTATCTAACTTTGTATTCGCTCCCTAGCTGACTGAGAGAACACAATTTAGTTTGCACTGTTTAGCGGTCGCACACAGCAGCAGCTGCGGGTGCCGTCTAACACCTGCAGCGGCTATCGGCAAAATGGCGATCTTTAAGATGGCCGGGTATTATAGGGCTAGGACATGTGACAGACACAGCCAATGATGACATTAGTTGTGTGAAAAAATGCACTTTGCAGTGTGGCACTGTGATTGGCTAGCAGCCTGAACGGCTCCACTGTACATGCTTTAGGAGAAAAAAAAAATGAGCATGCCCTTATTGCTGCAGCTCTGATACAAGCGCCCCCTGCACAATATACACACAAATTGGATATAAACATTCATTTGCGGTATTAGGGCTAGGTTTAGGGTTAGGAAGATTAAGCTTTTGTGGATCGAAGCGTTATCGAACATATACTAGAACTGCCGAATTTCAAGTAAATTGTTCTAATTCGGCGAATGACTCGAACACCGCCAAAAACAGCTCAAATGTGAGATTGGCGAACAATTCGAATCGAACATCGCTCATCTCTAGTCACCACCAAGTGAAGACTTAAGGCGGCTTCACACTGCGGTGTGATCCGGTCCGGGGCTGTCAGGTTCATCCCTGGATCAGTACACAGAACTAGAGGGCTAATTTGCCTTCCGGTCCGGTGTGCAGCTGCACGCAGCTCCCGCTGCTGATAGGTCAGGTCCGTGGCACCGCGGTTCTGACCTATCAGCTGCTGCAGCTGCACACCGGACTGGAGGGCAAATTTGCCCTCCAGTTCTGTGTGCTGATCCAGGGATGAACCTGACAGCCCCGGACTAGATCACACCGCAGTGTGAAGCCGCCCTTAGTGGTACACCACCAGGCAAGCGGTCAGTACAACAGGACCAGGTGATTTACAGAACCCTGGGCTCGTCTCATCCGGCGGTACACTGCATAAATGCGTCCCTGCATAAATGCTTCACCAAACTGGGTCTGAATATATAGGGGGTTTGTGCTTAGATCTGGGATCAATTTAACTTATTAATCAAACAATCATCTAATTTGAGACAGCAGGATACAATAAGTTTGCAAAGACAACAAACATGGTTGCATGCCAAAATGGACCATTAATCCTTTGAACGACAGCGATAACCTTCCAAAATTTAAGAACAACTTAGTAAGATGAATGAGAGATATACCATTGCCATGAGTCAGGAAAGACTGATTAAATGCAGCAGATGAATGAGAGATGTACCTGTGGCGCCCCGCAACGAGTGCGTCACAGGAGTGTATTGCAGCCCAGACTGCAGCTGCGATATTCTCTGACTAAGCAATTACATGGTTAAAACTCAGAGCTCCATACCCTACATGCACATCAAAATAGAGGGCCAATAAGGTCCTGGTGGGCGGAGTGTAGGAGTAGAGTGTGAGGAGAATGTAGAAGAAGAAGGAGGAAAGAACGTTGCCGAGGGGAACGTAGGAGAGGGGGCTCTGCACAGTTCCGTGCAGCCCCCGGGCCACCCCCGGTTGGGCGCCATTACCCGGTGCCTCAACAACCGGAACCTGGGCGATCATCTACGGATCAAAGTATACCCGCGCCCATCTACAACCGGATCACTGGTTCCGAAGCTAGGAGTCGTTTATCACTGCTATGCAAACCAGGAGTGGAGGGATCGCTCTACAGGAGTACCCCACCGCCGCCGCAAACAGAGCCGTCTTGCCAGCGGAGTACCCACCAAAAGGACCCAGACTACCCCTCACACCGGAACGTACACACCGGCAGGGCAATTTAAGTAGTCCCTTGTACCTGACCTTGGCACTCAAAGGCGACATCGGCAACTCACTCAGAATAAGTTAGAATGGAGGAACACCGCGGAACTCTGAGAAACACTGGTCATTGCTGAGTCCACCTGGTCCGTTACCTGTTAACTAGAGATGAGCGATGTTCGATTCGAATAGTTCGCCAATCTCAAATTCGAGTTGATTTTGGCGCTATTCGAGTCATTCGCCGAATTCGAACAATTTGGTTCAAATTCGGCGAATTTCGAACATGTTCGATTTTGGTTCGAAAATGCGGCAGATGCGGTCAGAAAACCGCATCTGCCGCATTTTCAGCCAAAATAAACAGCTAATAAGTGTTAAAAATAAAAAAATAATCAATGCTCACCTGTCCGCGGTCCACCAAAGCCTCCGGCAAGGTCCTGCGGCTTCTAGGACCTGTGGTGACGTCATGTGCTCGCGCGAACTCCGGTCACATGATCGGAGTTCCGCGAGAACATGATGTCACCACAGGTCCTGGAAGCACAGGACCTTGCCGGAAAGCTTAAAATAGATATTTTTATGTTTCGGACCCTTTCTTTAAGTAACTTTTACTTAAAGAAAGGGTCCGAAACATAAAAATATCTATTTTAAGCTTTCCGGCAAGGTCCTGTGCTTCCAGGACCTGTGGTGACGTCATGTTCTCGCGGAACTCCGGTCATGTGACCGGAGTTCGCGCGAGAACATGACGTCACCACAGGTCCTAGAAGTCGCAGGACCTTGCCGGAGGCTTCGGTGGACCGCGGACAGGTGAGCATTGATTATTTTTTTATTTTTAACACTTTCTTTCACTTTTTTTTGGAAGTGAAAATGCCCCACAGGCCCGGTTTGTTCGTTTTCCGGGGTGTTCGACGGTGTTCGTCGAGCATTCGACGAACATTCGTCGAACACCCCGTCGATTCGACGAATCGAATCGAATTCGAACACCGGGGTGGTGGCTCATCTCTACTGTTAACTGTATACCATGTATCACCTGCTGGTTACAGTAAAGTACCCGTTACGGAGACTATCAGTGTCCGTGCCTTTTTCAGAACTGTCCATCTCCGCATGCTAGAAGTGCAGCAGCTGCCTCACACAATCTTGCGCAGCTCCTGGCCCCGGGGACTCCCGCTCATCCTGTGGGGAGCGTTCCATCTTGCTGCATCCCATCCCCCGGAGGCCCAAGCAGCGCCGGTGAACTCACCGGAACTCTCACAGGTGGCGTCACAATAGTAAATTAACCCCTTACCTGTTCAGCCAACGTTTTGTTCTGGACCACCGGGCCCCACAGCCACAGGCGCGGTTCCGTGACAGGAGGAGAAGCAACGCCTGCAACGTGTAGACCCGGCCACGGTGAGTCAAACCTGTATGAAGAGAAGAGAGATGAGTGTTAGATACATGCCATCTATAACTGCATGCCACTTTAAAAAATAATTATCTGTATCTGAAGAAATGCCCCCCTATCATTATACTTACCCTTTGGCATTATCATATTTTCGGCGCCGTTCCAATCCTGTGGCACCATGTTGTGACGGTAAAGTCTGACTAGCCGATAGTCATAAGTTAAGTCACAAGCTCACAATGCAAATTTATGAAGGTGAAAAAGAGGCCAGAACCAGGCTCTCATAGGGATGTATTTAGTTGTGACCTCTGGCATGCTCCAGCAAATACTGGAGCTTCTGGCAGGTTACAAATCACAGGAGACTGGTCTATTGGCAGCAATAGAAGATGAAGCCGCCAGAAGGTGAGTATAATACAAGGGTTAGAGGACTTAGATTTAAAGCACCCTTCAGCTGTGCAATAAAAAAAACACTGTAGTTGTGCTTAAAAGTATATTTGGTGTTTGGGAATTTTAAGGTTTCCACGGGTGTTAGAAAGATACATTGCAAAAGTAAACCCATTACTATTAGCCACACTGATAGATGGGTTACACAATCATATAATATGCTGATACCCTAAGCAGTAAAAGACTAAGTTATCTACTTACATAATCTTCCTGTGGCGTCCGTCATCCACTGTTGTCAGGATGCCTTCATATCATGCGCCACGGTCTCCACCGTATTTGCACATCCAAATTATTATTATTATTATTTATTTATATAGCTCCATTAAATTCCATTGCGCTTTACATGCTAAAAGGGCAGACAAGGACAAGTACACTAAATGTGGACAATTTGGTCGTACAGATACAAGAGGGGAGAAGATCCTGTCAGCGAGGGCTCACAATCTACTAGGGGTGGGTGGGAAACAGTAGGAGGGGGAGGCGCCGGTCGTGAGGCGGTGCGGTGGACCAGGTCTCATAGGGGTTGTAGGCTTGGCAGAAGAGGTGGGTCTTTAGGCTTCTTTTGAAGGTTCCCAGGGTTGGAGAATGTCTGATGTGTTAGGGCAGAGAGTTCCAGAGTATGGGGGATGCCCGGGAGAAATCCTGAATGCGGTTGTGCGCAGAGGAGAAGAGGGGGGAGTAGAGGAGGAGTTCTTGGGAGGATCGCAGTTTGCGTTTGGGTAGGTATTGGGAGACCATGCCGGAAATGTATGGAGGGGACAGGTTGTGGATGGCTTTGTATGTCATGGTTAATGGTTTAAACCGGGATCGGGAAGCAGGGAGCCAATGAATGGCTTGGCAGAGGGGGGAGAAAGGGAAGTAGCGGGAGGACAGATGGATTAGACGGGCAGCGGAGTTTAGGATGGATTGGAGAGGTGCAAGGGAGGTAGCAGGGAGGCCAAAGAGTAGGAGGTTGCAATAGTCGAGGCAGGAGATGATGAGAGCGTGAATAAGGGTTTTAGCAGTGTTGTAGTTAAGAAAAGTGTGGATCCGGGAGATGTTTTTGGGCTGGAGATGGCAGGAGGTGGCGAGGGCCTGGATGTGGGGCTTGAAGGAGAGGGAAGAGTCGAGGATAACCCCGAGGCACTTGGCGTGGGGAACTGGGGAGAGCAGTCATTGACGACAATGGATAGGTCGGATACTGAGGGGGAGCGGCTTGGGGGGAAGACTATGAACTCAGTTTTGTCCATGTTCAGCTTAAGGAAGAGAGCAAAGAAGAAGGATGAGATGGACAGGCATTGTGGAATTCTGGAAAGTAGGGATGCGATGTAAGGTCCAGACAGGTAGATTTGTGTGTCGTCAGCGTAGAGGTGCACTGAAGCACTGAAAGCCGTGTGACTCAATGAGTTGCCCTAGGCCGAGAGTGTAGATTGAGAAGAGTAGCGGTCCCAGAACCGAGCCCTGGGGGACCCCGACAGATAGGGGGTAGGGTGAAGAGAAGGTGTGGAAGTGGGTGATGCTGAAGGTCCGGTCCGTTAAGTATGAGGTGATCCAAGAGAGGGCAAGGTTCGTGATGCCAAGAGATTCCAGGATCTGAAGTAGAAGGGAGTGGTCAACAGTGCTGAAGGTGGCGGATAGGTCTAGGAGGAGGAGGACAGAGTAGTGATGTTTGCTTTTGGCAGTCAGTAGGTCATTGGTGACTTTGGTCAGGGCAGTTTCAGTGGAGTGGAGGAGTCGAAAGCCAGATTGCAGGCGGTCAAAGAGGGAGCAGGAGGAGAGGTGAGAGGACAGCTCTGAGTGTACATGCTGTTCAAGTAGTTTAGAGGCGAAAGGGAGGAGAGATATGGGGCGATAGTTGGAGACAGATGTGGGGTCAAGTAAGGGTTTTTTTGAGGATGGGTGTGATCAGGGCGTGTTTGAAGGCTGAGGGGAAGGTGCCAGTGGTAAGTGATAGGTTAAAAAGATGAGTTAGGGCTGGGATGATAACAGAGGTGAGGTTGGGAATGAGGTGGGATGGTTTGTGGGTCGTGGGCGCTGGTGGTGAGGTGTGATTTTGACAGGAGGGAGGAGAGCTGATCCTCAGTTATGGGGGGGAAGCAGCTGGTGGAAGGTGAGGGCAGTATAGGCAAGAGGGTAGGCTGTGGGGACAGTGGGTCAAAGCTGTCTCTTATTCTGACAATCTTTTCTTTGAAGAAGGAGGCAAAGTCTTCAGCGGAGATAAGGGGAGAGGGAGGGGGGCGGGCAGGCGGAGTAAGGAATTGAAGGTTTTGTAAAGCTGTTTGAGATTGTGGGATAGGGAGGTTATTAGGGATGAGATGAAGGTTGGTTTGGCGGTAGCAAGGGCAGCCTTGATGGTGGTGAGGGACTGTTTGAACAGCGCAAAGTGCTCAGTGGAGTGTAATTTTTTCCATCTACTCTCGGCAACCATGGATGCCCTTCTCAGCTCTTTAGTGAGGGTTGTGTGCCAGGGTTGCCTGTTGGTGCCTGGAGCGTGGTGTGTTAGGGGGGCGGCTAGGTCGAGGGCCTTGGTTAATGTGGTGTTGAAGAGGGTGGTGGCAGTACCTGTGTCGTGTATGGATGGTATGTCGGCAAGAGGGAGAAGTGATTTTGAGAGTGAGTGTAGATCGATGTGTTTTAGGTTTCGACGGGGGTGATCGAGTTAGCGGAAAGACGGTGGCGTAGTAGGGGAGGTGAGGGAGGAGAATGTCAGCAGATTGTGGTCAGACAGGGGGAGGGTTGAGTTTGTGAGGTTAGTGAGGGAGCAAAGATGGGTAAAGATGAGTTCCACCATGTGGCCATCTTTATGGGTGGCAGAGGAGGACCATTAGGAGAGCCCCAAGGAGGAGGTCAGGGAGGGAGGTTGAGAGGTGGTTGGGTGGGCGGTGTCGATGGGGATATTGAAGTCGCCCATAATGATGGTGGGGATGTCAGCAGAGAGGAAATGAAGTAGCTAGGTGGTGAAGTGGTCGAGGAAGGTGGGGATGTATCCAGGGGCGCGGTAGATGATGGCCAGCTGAAGACTACAGGAGGAGAAGATGCGGACAGAGTGGGCCTCGAAAGAGGGGAGAGTAGCAGAAGGAGGCAGTGGAATGGGGGCGAAGGACCAGGTGTTGGACAAGAGTACGCCGACACCTCCGCTGTTTGTCAGAGGGGCGAGGCTCTTAGCAAGGAGAGAGGGGCGTGCATAATTACAAGGGAGCAGCAGACAGGCACGCCTTTGAGACTAATTCAGAAACAGAGAACTCACACAGGACGGAGGTGAATATAAACTTTTCTCTACTTTACAAAATCGATTTTTTCTGCAAAAGGGATGACTAGAAATGATAAGAGGGAGTGCAGGGACAGGTAGAAAGATGTGGGGGGGCAGTTTGTGGGGTTAGGTTCCCTTTAATCAGGACATTTGGGAGACTTCTGGATTGGCGATATCCGACACTTAGGATGGTTTCAATATTCTTGCTGGTTGATTCTGGTCTTCTCATAATTAAATTGGTATACAAAAATATTTTAGAAAAAGCTCCTAAAGCTTATTCCTCCCCAACACCCACTATCCAATAATTTACCTCTTGTGTCCAATCATGGCAGCCCCTTTCCTTCTGTGTGGTCCTTTCTTTCCCTCTCATATAATATCCAGTTTGGAATTGGTTTACACTGGTGGTGATTATTTGGACATGACTTATAATGATATAATTGTGTAAACAAGTTATATATGTTGACAAGACAAAAGACAAAAATAAAATAAAACAAAACATACCAATTCAATAGGTTGGGGAGGAGAAAGGATAAGGTAAAGTCTTTAGCTATTAACAAATAGTTTATTACTTCTGGATATGTCTCCATGTGAATGTTTTTGCTGGCAAGGCCCTTCCACCCAGGGGCTTACCGTATATACTCGAGTATAAGCCGAGTTTTTCAGCACAATTTTTGTGCTGAAAAGTGCTCCCCTCGGCTTATACTCGAGTCTACACACTATAGACTCGAGCCTGAGAGTTTGGGGGTGGTGACCGGGGACTGGAGGAGGCGGGGGGAGGCTGCAGAGTGAGCGGGCGGTCACGTGGGCCCACTCATTAAATATGCTTTGCATCCCCCTGTCAATCAGCGGCAGGGGGAGCGGTGCATGTTTACTTGCCTCCCCCCTGGTAGGGCTCCCCCATCCTTTGTTATGTGCCCATGCTGCCGCCAGCATAAAATAACAAACGTTCTTACTCACCCTCCCTCCAGTCTGCCAGCTTCTAATCATATGACTGGCGCTTCAGTGACATCATCACTGCTGCGCCGCGGTCACATGATTAGAAGCCGGCAGACCAGAGGGAGGACGCTTGGAGCCCGCAGACAGTGCTGAGCGTCGGAAGGGTGAGTAAGAACGTTTGTTATTTTATGGTGGCGGCAGCATGGGGCACTTAAAGGATGGGGAGCCCTACCAGGGGAGAGCCCTGCAGGGATGGGGGATCCCTACCAGGGGAGAGTCCTGCAGGGATGGGGGAGCCCTACCAGGGGAGAGCCCTGCAGGGATGGGGGATCCCTACCAGGGGAGAGCCCTGCAGGGATGGGGGAGCCCTACCAGGGGAGAGCCCTGCAGGGATGGGGGATCCCTACCAGGGGAGAGTCCTGCAGGGATGGGGGAGCCCGACCAGGGGAGAGCCCTGCAGGGATGGGGGATCCCTACCAGGGGAGAGCCCTGCAGGGATGGGGGAGCCCTACCATGGGAGAGCCCTGCAACGATGGGGGATCCCTACCAGGGGAGAGCCCTGCAGGGATGGGAGAGCCCTACCAGGGGAGAGCCCTGGGCAGGGGAGAGCCCTGCAGGGATGGGGGAGCCCTACCAGGGGAGAGCCCTGCAGGGATGGAGGATCCCTACCAGGGGAGAGCCCTGCAGGGATGGGGGAGCCCTACCAGGCGAGAGCCCTGCAGGGATGGGGGAGCCCCACCAGGGGATAGCCCTGCAGGGATGGGGGATCCCTACCAGGGGAGAGCCCTGCAGGGATGGGGGAGCCCTACCAGGGGAGAGCCCTGCACGGATGGGGGATCCCTACCAGGGGAGAGCCCTGCAGGGATGGGGGAGCCCTACCAGGGGAGAGCCCTGCAGGGATGGGGGAACCCTGCAGGGATGGGGGAGCCCTGCAGGGATGGGGGAGCCCTACCAGGGGAGAACCTGCAGGGATGGGGGAGCCCTGCAGGGATGTGGAAGCCCTGCAGGGATGGGAGAGCCTTGCAGGAATGGGGGAGCCCTGCAGGAATGGGGGAGCTGTGCCAGGGATGGGGAGCTGTGCCAGGGATGGAGAGCTGTGCCAGGGATGGGGGGAGCTGTGCCAGGGATATTTCCCACCCTAGGCTTATACTCGAGTCAACAGGTTTCCCAGTTTTTGGGGGTAAAATTAGGGGCCTTGGCTTATACTCGGGTCGGCTTATACTCGAGTATATACGGTATTTCTAGTATCTACAGCCTTTTAAATAGCGGGGAACTTACGATCTTGAGCAACCATTCTCATATGAATAGGTGGGAGAGATGGGTAGGTACAGAAACCCCAAGGATCTATGGATGGTCATTTGGCCAAGTGCTTTCAGAACCAGATTAAATTGATATTGCTATCCTATCGATCTCCGGAGATCCTTCTTCATAAGTGTAACCCTAATATACCAGTTATATGCTCAAAATGTAATTCCCACAATGTTTCCTTGTTTTATATTTTCTAAATTTACTCTTTGATTGTGGGGTTTTAGCAAAAAGAAAAAGCTTTAACTGAGAGGTTCCGGGACCAACATGTTTCCCTGAATCCGATGACTTATCTTTTCAATGTGTTTCCTAAAGCACTGGGACGGCAATGGCACATTCTCACTGCTGCAAAATGTTAATTACAATGTTAGTCTTAAGGTATATATAAACAAAGGTTTTTTTTTTATTTTTTAGCCAATCAAAAACAATGAGTTTTTCAAGCGGAAACTACTGCAGGAAATGTTGCTTTTATGTAGCATTTTCTAGGGGTTTTATTTTTTTGTCCAAAAATACTTTTTGTTAGTGGTTTGATAACCTTTCAGGAAGCATTTCATTAGCTTTTTTAAAGCTTTTTTGCAGGTAAAAATTAAAAAAAAAAAGCACTCAGGTGTCTTTTCTGACTTTTCTTACCATCATGTGGTAATAACTGGAACAGGAGGGCAGAGGAGGCTGAGGGAAGCTACACACAGGAGGGCAGAGGAGGCTGAGGGAAGTTACAGACAGGAGGGCAGAGGAGGCTGAGGGAAGCTACAGACAGGAGGCAGAGGAGGCTGAGGGAAGCTACACACAGGAGGCAGAGGAGGCTGAGGGGAGCTAAACACAGGAGGCAGAGGAGACTGAGGGAAGCTACAGACAGGAGGGCAGAGGAGGCTGAGGGAAGTATAGTACTACAAAGGCGACGGGCAGGGGTGGGGCGGCAGCACAATACTGCTGACCAAGCATAACGGTGTGAAGACAGTCTAGGGCAGGGTGGGCAGGGTGGAAGAGGATCTCTTTAATTATATTATACATTTATTACTACCTACCGGGACGGTCAGACGACGGACAACACCCATCCCATCCTTGTGTGCTGTCTGAGTATTCACACAGCGAGCTGTGCTCCCTCCAGCTCGCTTTGCCTGGCTGCAGCCTGTAATGTGGGGCTGGGCAGTGGGAGGCGACCGTTATGCAGGCTACTGTCTACGTGGACCGCAAAGCACAGGAAGGGGGTGGCACCTCTTCAATGTGCTCCACACTGTGGAACGCTAAGTAAGGAAGAGGAAGTGATGGGGCGCCTCTTCTATGCGTTTCACCGGATAGCAGAAGTGACGACCCGGCCGAATATGACAGGCTGCCGCCGGATATGACAGGCCGGATGCGGGGTCTGGCATCGGCTGGCTTTTGATTTAAAGTCCGCGGCGGCTGCGCCGGTAAGAAACATAATACCGGTGGTGCGATGCGGGCGGCAGACATCGTGGAAAAGATATTTAAATCATTTCCACGATGTCGCTGGTCCAATGATCGCTGGTGAGTCTGCCTGTGTGACAGCTCACCAGTGATCAGCCGTCAATTTTGCCAGCAATCAGATCGCTGACGACATTGACGTGTGTGACACCGGCTTTAAGGCCACGTTACACACACAGATATCTGTGCAGACATTTTTCACAGATCTCTGGTTGCAGTGAAATCATGGACACATTGTTACATTTGTACACAGCCACAAAATGGAACAATGTGTCCATGATTTCACTGCAACCAGAGATCTGTCAACAATGTCTGCACAGATATTTGTGTGTGTAACGTGGCCTTTACAAGCCATGCAATGCTCTTTTGGGATTTTAAATATAGAAATAGAATTTGCAGCCACATGGACCATAGAAATTGCAGCCACATGGACCAAAAAAAACAAAAAGGCAGAGTTGAAAAATTGTTATGACTAGAAAAATTCACTTCAATCCCGGTTTATTAAAAAAAGTTAGATGTTGACACAGCAGCCAATTCACTGTCAGTTTGGCATAAATGCAAACTTTCAAATTTTTTCCACCACAAACGTAATAAAAAAAACTGGACAAGTTTGGTATTGCCATAATTGTACTGAACTGAACAATCATGATGTCAGGTCCTTTTTACCACACAATTTATTGTGTGAAAACTATTCCCAAAAAACAATTTCAGAATTGCATTATTTGCAATTTCACTGCACAGTGTCAATCAAAATTACAATTTGTCATGCAAAAAAAACAAGATATCACTACTTTGTGAACAGAATAACAAAAAGAGATATATATGGCTCTCATAGGAAGGGAGAGAAAAACTAAAACGTAATGTGGTAAGGAGCACTGTAACTAAGGAGCCTTTGACCCATTCGCATTGTACTTATGAAACAATTGTCAAGACAGCGCTGTGTTTATTATTTTAGTGGCATAAGAGAATTTGGAAGATGGAGCAAAAAGTTTCACGATGATAAATTTAAGACTATGCACAAAAAACTGATGTATATTCCTGTCGTATCCTGTTTCAATTCCTGTCACGCTTGGGAGGTAAGGGAATCAGGTAACAGATAGGTGAATTGGGAAAAAGGGGGTCAGGAGAGCCTAATCTGACCCTGAAGCTGGGGTCCCTGGCTCGCCCTGATCTCGGAGGTACCTCTGATGCTGAGGAGTTCCGAGCCGCCACCCTGTACCCTAAAACTCCTGATTAGCCCTAGGCTGAGGGCCCCTACCTCCACCCACGGGTCAGGAATCACAGCTTCTCCCAAGGAAAGACTTTAGCCCAGCAGCTAAGCATCAGCACAGCACCAAGAACTAGAGCACATACTGTAGCTATCAGCAGCACCTGACAGAGGAGAGGGAAGGCTATTTAAAGCCAAGAGGAGGGGATTCCAAGTGAATCACACATTAACTCCTGAACCAGCAATTGAACATAATAATGACTGCAGTTCTGGAGCACACCACAGGAGGCAAAGACCTTCACAACTGTCAACCATGCAGCTCTTAAAGATAAACAACATACACAGCAGCATCCAACACTGTCAGCGCCATCTAAGCGCGTGACAATTCCTCTCCGTTCCCAGAAATATTATTTTTCATTGAATTAAAACATTTAATATCTTAAATGGCCAAACACTCATCTTGGTCTATTTATGTCCAGCTGATGTACTTGTTTCACTGTATCATCGCAGAAGATCCACTTCAAGCTTAATTCTGCCAGCAGTATATCTCTGTCCATCCATGCTAATAGACTTTGTTGTCAGTTAAGATGACTGCTAAGTAGTGTGAGAGGAACTAGGACAGGGATGAAGATAAGAGTAATGAAACTATTTAATACAATCCATCTGAGAAGCAATATTTATGTTTGCAGTTAGGAAACCACTGACCATTGAGCCCTGTCTTGAATGAAGCGGAGGTGTATGTGATCAGCCTTTGCTCTATTCAATGTTTATGGGTATGCTGGAGAAAAATAAGTACAGTGTTAGGCTATTTAAAGCAGTTCAATTGAGAATAAATGATGTAAGAATCGAGCATGCGAGCCTCCTCTGCGTTCTAGATGGACCTCTGTAGAGCTTGCGACCCACTGTTTCAAGCCATCGTTCTAGAGATCACTCGAGATTACATTAGTAAGACCCCAGGAATCTGCAATTTCATAGAAAGGGGATACCTTGCAATTTTGGAAAAACTTTCTTAAAATAAAAAATTATGTTTTACATGGCTATATTAGCAGGATATTAGCAACTAAAGATACTTAAGTAACATTTAAAGCACCACTCTAGTGGGGAGGTTTTCACCACTGTGAAAATCTAAGTCCCCTTCCCCCTCTTTTACTCACCCTTCGGTGTCTTCTCGTTTTTCAGATACTGCTTTGGTATCGTGGCGTAATCTTGTGACACTGGCCAGAAGTCAGAAGTTACATCACAAGCTTCCAGTGCAAGTTTGTGAGATCCAGAACAAGGTGTGAGGCACCGCCGGCATGATCCTCATGGCCGGGGCGCATTACATGCAGGATCAAGGTATGATCCTGTGCACACTGGCCGGTTTTACTGTGATAATGCTGTGTGAACCAACTTTAAACACAAGGTTTCATGTTACTAATGAGTGGCTCATAAGATCGAGGAAGCCCTAAGGAAAAGGGGATGTAAGGGCTGAGTGCTGACAACCCGGAACACAGGGAGTTAACCTGAGCTGTGTGAAAGGTTGATTACCAACAGCTAAGGGGGTGTGTCCATGTAGGAGTGGCTGGCACGATAAGAGGCAGCCAGCTGAGTGATTGAGAGATTCATTCAGAGGGAAGCTGAGACTCGAGCTGAGAGATTCAAATGGAAGCTGAGACCAGCCAAGTGCAGAGCAGTCCAGAGGCTGTGTGAATGAAGGGAGCATGCTAGCTCCAGGTCGGTGCCAAGGTCCGCGGTTGTGATAGCACCTGGTGGGGAAGCCGTGGCTGAACCCGGTGGAGACTGGTCCGGGCGTGGGATGAACCACGTCCGGGAAAGGAGCCCTTGGGGGACGCTTGGTGGACCCGTTACACAGGTAGCGAGACCCGGATCCGTGCCCGGTAAGACAGCGGTTCCCGTGTAACGGAGTGAGCTGTGTGTGAGTAATGCCAGGCGGACATAACCGCTATTGGGTCCGACTAGGCAGTCGGTAAAGGACCCGTTGATGTATGTAGGGGCTTAGGCAATTGCCCTGAATGTGAGATGATGACCTATGTAAGAACATTGTATAATAATATGGGGAGAAAGTGACCCAGCCAGTATGGATGATGTTGGAGGCGTTCCGTCCGTGTGGGACGAGAGGGAGGCTTGCCCTGCTGCTTGCAGAGGGTACCCGTCCCTCAACCACGGCCTCTAATGGTGTGGGTGTGCCTGTGGTGCCAGACACAGGGGTAATAGGGCTCCTAGTAGGTAACGGATGAGGTTCCCGTGTACTATGGTTTGCCAGTCCCTGTAATGGGCCATGGATGAGCCACAGTCCATGGATGATGGGCTGTGAGCGTGTGGAAGAAATGTATGTGATCCATGGACGTTTGAATGATGGATCACACATGGTATGTAAGGCCCGGTCAGGCAGGAATCCTGACTACGGGGTAATGTTAGGTCATCAAGCTGGGTGACTAAAGCCAGGCGGCAGGTACCGCCATTGGGACCCACAGGGCCCGTTGAGGCGTATGTAATGAAGGTCAGAAGCAGGGGTTAAAAGGGCTCCTAGAGTGGGGACACCATGGTTGAACCAGGTGGACTCTGACCGGGACGTAGGCGGAGATACGTCCAGGAAGGAGCCCCTTGGGGATACATGACATACCCGGTACTCAGGTTGCTCAATCCCTGTTATGAACCCGGAAGGGTCATCGTCGAAGTATAACAAATGTATTTATCATAAATGTACTGTAAGATGTGTAAGTAGGCCGGAGGCCGTAGCTACCCCGGGAGCAGGGGTTAGAGCTCCAATGGGGAGAGAGTCGTGGTTACAGGTCCCGGGTTTTTGTGAATGTATATGTGCCATGTTCTATGTAATGTATGATGTATTTATGTAAAGTGTTTATAATCAATGTGATATGTGTCCAACATGCTACCTGGGTTATGTTATTATATGTGAAAAATAAACGGGTAGACATTGGTTAAACTTATAAACACGTGTTTTGTCGTTATGCAAGCGGGTTCCCCAGTTGCTACCTCACATATGGTGGAGAATGCGGGCAAGGTTGCCCGGTGAGGACTGCACCCCAGTTACAAAGGGGGGTTGGTACAGCCAAGGGCTGTGGTGCCGGAGCACCTTATATGGACTATTATGTTGGTGCACTTTAAATGGACTTGGTTGCTATGGGCAACCGCACGACGCACCCTAGCATCTGGCCGGTGACCCGGCGAGGTCACGAAGACGTCGTACTCAAAATACCGGGAGGCCCTAGGGGTCCCGAAGTCAAAGTCGGCGTGATCAAGGTTCCGGTGGCCTGAGGGGTCACGAAGTTGCCAAGACAGCGCCACATCCGGATTCCTAAAGGACTCTATGAACTGTGTTTGCCCCTGCTGGTTTAAGCAAGGAGGGGGGAGGTTGGACAGGAGTCACAGGTATACAAACCGGGAGCGGTGCCACAAGGTGTTGTGTGGTGGCCCGACTCCTATGGCAGTGTGTTCATCCCCCACTGGTCTGAACAAGGAGGGGGGAGGTAGGACACGGTTTACCGGTGTCCTAGGTGTACAAGCCGGCAGTGTGTTTAGCCTTTATCCACAGGTGTGAGCAACGCTGTCGCCTGACTCCTATGGCCGTGTGTTTAACCCCTACCCACGGGTGTAAACAAGGAGGGGGGTATGTGAGGCACCGCCGGCATGATCCTCATGGCCGGGGCGCATCACATGCAGGATCAAGGTATGATCCTGTGCACACTGGCCGGTTTTACTGTGATAATGCTGTGTGAACCAACTTTAAACACAAGGTTTCATGTTACTAATGAGTGGCTCATAAGATCGAGGAAGCCCTATGGAAAAGGGGATGTAAGGGCTGAGTGCTGACAACCCGGAACACAGGGAGTTAACCTGAGCTGTGTGAAAGGCTGATTACCAACAGCTAAGGGGGTGTGTCCATGTAGGAGTCGCTGGCACGATAAGAGGCAGCCAGCTGAGTGATTGAGAGATTCATTCAGAGGGAAGCTGAGACTCGAGCTGAGAGATTCAGATGGAAGCTGAGACCAGCCAAGTGCAGAGCAGTCCAGAGGCTGTGTGAATGAAGGGAGCATGCTAGCTCCAGGCCGGTGCCAAGGTCCGCGGTTGTGATAGCACCTGGTGGGGAAGCCGTGGCTGAACCCGGTGGAGACTGGTCCGGGCGTGGGGTGAACCACGTCCGGGAAAGGAGCCCTTGGTGGACGCTTGGTGGACCCGTTACACAGGTAGCGAGACCCGGATCCGTGCCCGGTAAGACAGCGGTTCCCGTGTAACGGAGTGAGCTGTGTGTGAGTAATGCCAGGCGGACATAACCGCTATTGGGTCCGACTAGGCAGTCGGTAAAGGACCCGTTGATGTATGTAGGGGCTTAGGCAATTGCCCTGAATGTGAGATGATGACCTATGTAAGAACATTGTATAATAATATGGGGAGAAAGTGACCCAGCCAGTATGGATGATGTTGGAGGCGTTCCGTCCCTGTGGGACGAGAGGGAGGCTTGCCCTGCTGCTTGCAGAGGGTACCCGTCCCTCAACCACGGCCTCTAATGGTGTGGGTGTGCCTGTGGTGCCAGACACAGGGGTAATAGGGCTCCTAGTAGGTAACGGATGAGATTCCTGTGTAATATGGTTTGCCAGTCCCTGTAATGGGCCATGGAGGAGCCACAGTCCATGGATGATGGGCTGTGAGCGTGTGGAAGAAATGTATGTGATCCATGGACGTTTGAATGATGAATCACACATGGTATGTAAGGCCCGGTCAGGCAGGAATCCTGACTAAGGGGTAATGTTAGGTCATCAAGCTGGGTGACTAAAGCCAGGCGGCAGGTACCGCCATTGGGACCCACAGGGCCCGTTGAGGCGTATGTAACGAAGGTCAGAAGCAGGGGTTAAAAGGGCTCCTAGAGTGGGGACACCATGGTTGAACCAGGTGGACTCTGACCGGGACGTAGGCGGAGATACGTCCAGGAAGGAGCCCCTTGGGGATACATGACATACCCGGTACTCAGGTTGCTCAATCCCTGTTATGAACCCGGAGGGGTCATCGTCGAAGTATAACAAATGTATTTATCATAAATGTACTGTAAGATGTGTAAGTAGGCCGGAGGCCGTAGCTACCCCGGGAGCAGGGGTTAGAGCTCCAATGGGGAGAGAGTCGTGGTTACAGGTCCCGGGTTATTGTGAATGTATATGTGCCATGTTCTATGTAATGTATGATGTATTTATATAAAGTGTTTATAATCAATGTGGTATGTGTCCAACATGCTACCCGGGTTATGTTATTATATGTGAAAAATAAACGGGTAGACATTGGTTAAACTTATAAACACGTGTTTTGTCGTTATGCAAGCGGGTTCCCCGGTTGCTACCTCACAAAGGTCAGAATGATGCAATTATATGCAATTATAGGGACGTATAGAGTTGTGATCTCCGGTATGCTCCATGAAACACTGGATCATCTGGCAGGTGGTCACAAAATGCAGAAGACTGAACAGAGTGATGCTGATAGCAGATAAAGACGGCAGAGGGTGAGTATAATACTAGGAGCAGGAGACTTAGATTTAAAGCACCACTCTAGTAAGGCAATAAAAAAACGCCAGGTGCTTTAAAGAGTTTTCACTTTTATAGCAAGCTAACAAAAATCCAAACGATTTGAATAAAGCAATGATCTAGCATTTGCACCTTCATTTTTTATTGTCTGTCGGATTGCCAGAGGTAGTATAGGACTGCACTTGGCTGTCTTTGGTGGTGCAATTTGCAATGAACGGAGTAATGGTGTCATGCAGCTCCATCAATGCATTCAACTTGGCTTGAACCTGAGAGTCAGGGGTGTAAACATCATGGTCACAGTGGTCATGTTCATGATCGAGCCAGGGGGTACAGGGGCCTGCTGACCCAAGCACCTGCTTCAGCTGGATTTGCGTCCTTGCTGAGGACACAGATCCAGCTGATGTGTATCACGGTGCAGAGACCCATCGTGTCTCTGCACTGCAATACACGCTGCCGACACAGCGGCTGGGAGCTGATGCTGGAGGTGCTGCGACAGGGGGTGGCGCATGACAGTGGCATCATGCGCTTTGGTGCACACTCTAATGTCAGATGCCTGGCCAGCCATTGTGCACTGGCTACAGAGGACACTGAGCAACGTGAGAGTGATGGGAAGATGAGTAGAATGTTTTTATTTTTAATTAGGCATTAGGGTCAGAAAGAAGACACCTATACTAGGTTGGGGATCATGTATGCCTGGATGGGAACATACAGTACAGACCAAAAGTTTGGACACACCTTCTCATTCAAAGAGTTTTCTTTATTTTCATGGCCATGAAAATTGTAGATTCACACTGAAGGCATCAAAACTATGAATTAACACATGTGGAATTATATACTTAACAAAAAAGTGTGAAACAACTGAAAATATGTCTTATATTCTAGGGTCTTCAAAATGGCCACCTTTTGCTTTGATTACTGCCTTGCAGACTCTTGGCATTCTCTTGATGAGCTTCATGAGGTAGTCACCGTAAATGGTCTTCCAACAGTCTTAAAGGAGTTCCCAGAGATGCTTAGCCTTTTGGCCTTCACTCTGCGGTCCAGCTCACCCTAAACCATCTCGATTGGGTTCAGGTCTGGTGACTGTGAAGGCCAGGTCATCTGGCGTGGCACCCCATCACTCTCCCTCTTGGTCAAATAGCCCTTACACAGCCTGGAGGTGTGTTTGGGGTCATTGCCCTGTTGAAAAATAAATGATGGTCCAACTAAATGCAAACCGGATAGAATACTGCAAGATGCTGTGGTAGCCATGTAGGTTCAGTATGCCTTCAATTTTGAATAAATCCCCAACAGTGTCACCAGCAAAGCACCCCCACACGATCACACCTCCTCCTCCATGCTTCACGGTGGGAACCAGGCATGTAGAGTCCATTTGTTCATCTTTTCTGCGTCGCACAAAGACACGGTGGTTGGAACTAAAGATCTCAAATTTGGACTCATCAGACCAAAGCACAAATATCCACTGGTT
Source organism: Allobates femoralis (assembly GCA_033576535.1). Taxonomy (NCBI): domain Eukaryota; kingdom Metazoa; phylum Chordata; class Amphibia; order Anura; family Aromobatidae; genus Allobates; species Allobates femoralis. Next base: position 222,922,648 of record JARQOC010000004.1, on the reverse strand, counting down.
TAATGTCCATTCCTTGTATTCTTTAGCCCAAACGAGTCTCTTCTGCTTGTTGCCTGTCCTTAGCAGTGGTTTCCTAGCATCTAGTACCATGAAGGCCTGCTGCACAAAGTCTCCTCTTAAGAGTTGTTGTAGAGATGTGTCTGTTGCTTGAACTCTGTGTGGCATTGACCTGGTCTATAATCTGAGCTGCTGTTAACCTGTGATTTCTGAGGCTGGTAACCGGGATGAACTTATCCTCAGCAGCAGAGGTGACTCTTGTTCTTCCTTTCCTGGGGCGGTCCTCATGTGAGCCAGTGTCTTTGTAGCGCTTGATGGTTTTTGCAACTGTACTTGGGGACACTTTCAAAGTTTTCCCAATTTTTCGGACTGACTGACCTTCATTTCTTAAAGTAATGATGGCCACTCTTTTTCTTTACTTAGAATTTGTATTATGGCAAGAAAAAAGCAGCTAACAGTCTATTCAGTAGGACTATCAGCTGTGTATCCACCAGACTTCTGCACAACACAACTGATGGTCCCAACCCCATTTATAAGGCAAGAAATCCCATATATTAAACCTGACACCTGTGAAGTGAAAACCATTTCCAGTGACTACCTCTTGAAGCTCATCCAGAGAATGCCAAAAGTGTGCAAAGCAAAAGGTGGCTACTTTGAAGAACCTAGAATATAAGACATATTTTCAGTTGTTTCACACTTTTTTGTTAAGTAAATAATTCCATATGTGTTAATTCATACTTTTGATGCCTTCAGTGTGAATCTACAATTTTCATTGTCATGAAAATAAAGAAAACTCTTTAAATGAGAAGGTGTGTCCAAACTTTTGGTCTATACTGTATACAGTGCCTACAAGTAGTCTTCAACCCCCTGCAGATTTAGCTAGTTTGATAAGATGCAAATAAGTTAGAGCCTTCAAACTGCAAACGAGAGTAGGATTTATTAACAGAAGCATAAATCTTACAAACCAAAAAGTTATGTTGCTCAGTTGAATTTTAATAAATTTTAAACATAAAAGTGTGGGTCAATTTTTATTCAACCCCTAGGTTTAATATTTTGTGGAATAACCCTTGTTTGCAATTACAGCTAATAATCGTCTTTTATAAGACCTGATCAGGCCGGCACAGGTCTCTGGAGTTATCTTGGCCCACTCCTCCATGCAGATCTTCTCCAAGTTATCTAGGTTCTTTGGGTGTCTCATGTGGACTTTAATCTTGAGCTCCTTCCACAAGTTTTCAATTGGGTTAAGGTCAGGAGACTGACTAGGCCACTCCATCACCTTGATTTTTTCCCTTTTGAACCAGGCCTTGGTTTTCTTGGCTGTGTGCTTTGGGTCGTTGTCTTGTTGGAAGATGAAATTACGACCCATCTTAAGATCCTTGATGGAGGAGCGGAGGTTCTTGGCCAAAATCTCCAGGTAGGCCATGCTATCCATCTTCCCATGGATGCGGACCAGATGGCCAGGCCCCTTGGCTGAGAAACAGCCCCACAGCATGATGCTGCCACCACCATGCTTGACTGTAGGGATGGTATTCTTGGGGTCGTATGCAGTGCCATCCAGTCTCCAAACGTCACGTGTGTGGTTGGCACCAAAGATCTCGATCTTGGTCTCATCAGACTATAGAACCTTGAACCAGTCTGTCTCCGAGTCCTCCAAGTGATCTTGAGCAAACTGTAGACGAGCCTTGACATGACGCTTTGAAAGTAAAGGTACCTTACGGGCTCGTCTGGAACGGAGACCATTGCGGTGGAGTACGTTACTTATGGTATTGACTGAAACCAATGTCTCCACTGCCATGAGATCTTCCCGGAGCTCCTTCCTTGTTGTCCTTGGGTTAGCCTTGACTCTTCGGACAAGCCTGGCCTCGGCACGGGAGGAAACTTTCAAAGGCTGTCCAGGCCGTGGAAGGCTAACAGTAGTTCCATAAGCCTTCCACTTCCGGATGATGCTCCCAACAGTGGAGACAGGTAGGCCCAACTCCTTGGAAAGGGTTTTGTACCCCTTGCCAGCCTTGTGACCCTCCACGATCTTGTCTCTGATGGCCTTGGAATGCTCCTTTGTCTTTCCCATGTTGACCATGTATGAGTGCTGTTCACAAGTTTGGGGAGGGTCTTAAATAGTCAGAAAAGGCTGGCAAAAGAGATAATTAATCCACACATGTAAAGCTCATTGTTCTTTGTGCCTGAACTACTTCTTAATACTTTAGGGGGACCAAACAGAATGCTGGTGGTTTGAGGGGTTGAATAATAAATGACCCTCTGAATTAACTTTTAACGCTTTAAAAAAAAAAAAAAAAAAAAAATTTAAAAATCTGTTTTGGCTGCAGTGTATTTCCCACTTCCAGGCTGATCTACAGTCCAAATGTCACAATGCCAAGTTAATTCTGCATGTGTCAACCACCTAAATCTGCAGGGGGTTGAAGACTACTTGTAGGCACTGTATACCAGGAAAGGTATCACATATACCAGGATAAAGATATTAATACCAGGAAGGAGATCATATATAACAGAATGTGGACCATGTGGACCATACATACCAGGATGGAGACCATATATACCAGAATTTGGACATATATACCACGATGGGGAGATATATACCAGAATTGGGACATATGTACCAAGATGGGGACATAGAAAACAGGAAAGTGACATATATAACTACTTACCACCAAAGCTAACAAACACTTCTCTATACTCCTCCTTCTAGACCTGTCCTCTGCCTTCGATACACTTGATCACTCCCTCCTACTGCAGATCCTCACTTCCATTGGTATCACTGACCTTGCCCTATCCTGGATCTCCTCATACCTTGCCGACCGCACATTTAGCATCTCCCACTCCCACACTACCTCTTCACCCAGTCCCCTCTCTGTTGCGGTTCCTCAAGGCTCTGTCCTGGGACCCCTATTTTTTTCATCTATATGCTCAGCCTGGGACAACTCATAAAGTCCCACGGCTTACAGTTCCATCTATATGCTAAGGACACTGAGATATACCTCTCTGGCCCAGACATCAACTCTCTGCTGTCCAGAATCCCAGAGTGTCTGCTAGTCATATCCACCTTCTTCTCCTCTTGCTTCTTAAAACTCAATGTAGTCAAAACCGAACTGATCATGTTTCCACCATCTCATCCATCTTCCCTACCTGATCTATCTATCACCATAAATTACATCATGCTTTGCCTTGTACTATAAGTCTGCTGCCTTGAAATAATCCTTGATTCTGCCTTATCCTTCAAACGACACATCCAAGCTCTCACCACCTCCTGCTACCCCCAACTCAAAAATCTTTCCAGAATCCGTCTTTCCTCAACCCCTAATATACTAAAATACTAGTGCAAGCCCTCATCTTCTCCCAACTTGACTACTACAACATCCTTCTCTGTGGCCTCCCTGCTAACACTCTCGCACCTCTCCAGTCTGTCCTTAACTCTGCTGCCCGACTAATCCACCTGTATCCTCGCTACTCCTCCACTTCTCGGAAATCTCTTTAATGGCTCTCAATTCACCAATGTATCCATTTCAAACTACTAAGATTGATTTACAAAGCTGTCTACAATCTGTCCCTCCCAACACCTCCTTCTTTCCTCCACACTTGTACGCTCCTCATCCAACCGCCTGCAAAACGTCTCTGAAATTCTGTACGCCAACACGTCCGACTATCCCCTACACTCAGAACATTCAAGTGAAATGTGAAAACCCATCTCTTCAGAACAGCTTACGGCCTGGAATAACTCTACAGCCACCAGAGCTGGTGATCCACCACCACCAGAGTTGGCACTCCACCACTGGACCTGGTGCTCCACCACCACCGGAGGCAGCGCTTCCTTCCCGTTACCCCATAGAATGTGAGCCCATAAGGGCAATGTCCTCTCCCTTCTGTACCAGTCTGTCACTCTTACTTTGTTCACTGTATTTTTCACCTGTTTTGTATGTAACCCTTTCTCATGTCCAGTACCATGGAATCCATGGTGTTCTATAAATAAATAATAATAATTGTAATAATAATAATATACCAAGATTGGGATGTATGTACCAGAATGGGACATATATACCAGGATGGGCCCATATATATCAGAAAAGGATGAGGGACATATATATCAGAATGGTGACCATGTATACCAGGATGAAGACCATATACAGTGGGTACAGGAAGTATTCAGACCCCTTTAAATGAATACTGAATACTTATGACCATGTGATATTTCAGTTTTTCTTTTTTAATAAATTTGCACAAATATTTACATTTGTTTTTTTTCCAGTCAAGATGGGGTGCTGAGTGTACATTAATGAGAAAAAAAGGAACTTTTTTGAATTTACCAAATGGCTGCAATGAAACAAGGAGTCAAAAATTTAAAGGGGCCTGAATACTTTCCGTACCCACTATCTACCAGGATGGGGGACATATATAAAGGATGTACCCATATATACCAGAATGGTAATAATGGATACCAGGATGGGGACATACATACCAGAAGGAGGGCCATATATACCAAAATGGAGATCATATATACCAGGATAGGGATATATATACCAGGCTGGGAAACATATATACCAGGAAGGGAAACATATTCCAGATATATTCCAGGATAGGGAACATACATACCAGGATGGGGACCGTATATACCAGGAGAAGGACCATATACACCAGGATGAGGACCATTTATACTAGGATGGATGATGTATATACCATGATGAGGACCTATATACCAGGATAGGCATCATATATATCAAGATAAGGACCATATATACCTATATGGATGACATATCAAATAAAGACCATATATACCAGAATGGGGAAAATTTATACCTGGATGGGGATCATATATATCAGGATGGTGACATGTATACCAGGATGGTGACATATATATCAAGATAGTGACATATATACCAGCATGTTGGACATTAATAATGAACTAAGAGGGGGGCAATTCATAAGTTTTTACTGGATTTAGAACGCTATAAGGGTCCATACATCAGACCAACGTGTGTGCATGTGGGGGGCTCCAGGTCTAAATTTCTTATCAGGGCCCATCGGACTCTAGCTACGCCACTGCTGAGAGCCCTATTTTTGGGCTCGGGATGTAGTAGCAGTGGGACACCTAGTGATCCACAAATTATTATCAATTACAATACCTTCTAAGTCCTCACTAATGAAACTTAATATTTTGTGTGCAAATTTTCATGCAGAAAAAACAATTTTTCATCTGCATTGTCATTCACATTATATTTCTTTTTATAGATCCTTAGGGAATAGAATTTATAAAACCAAAAACAAGTTCCCTCTGTTAATAATGGCAATGTATCTGTAAAAATCAGATGTTGAACAGACGGTCATCATGGGACATTTCTTCTGTGGACCAATAGACTTGAATGGATGAGTCTCATCAGAAATATGGAAGAGAGAAGTGCATGCTGCAATTTGTTTTCATTTGAACAATTGGTCTAATGAAAAAGAATGGTCATCTAAACAGAATAACATTGGTTTGAGGGCTGTCAGCACTTGAACGTAAAGTACATGCTTCGTGTTATTCCAAGGAGCGTTTCTATAAAGTTGTTAGGACATCACCCTGTTCAACAGGAACTGGTTTAATACAAGTAGTGCTTAATATTTGAACAAATATTATAAAATATGCTGATTAATAACTCTTTTCCTACTTGAGTAACCTTACTCAAGCATCTTATCATCTGTAATACAACCTTACAATTATACTGACCATAGATCACCATAGGGTAAAGGATTTGCCTCTGTAAAACTTTATTGCTGCAAAATTTGTTTTTGTAATGAAATACCATAATAATATGAAAAAAAGGTTGTTCATCATAATATTAAGAAAAGAACACTGTAAGCAATGGCCTAGCAATGTATATACTGCCATGCAACACTGTTACTGGTCATTAGAGAATACCATGCATTTTATAAGATAGTTCCGTAACTAGTTTGGCAAAATTACAGAAAATGACTTTTGTCAAAGTGATGGATCCTTGTTGGCCTGATCCTCTCACAGTGTCTGCAATCCTGTTCACAAGCTGGTTTAGATCTTGTTACATCGATAAGCCTCTCTAGTCCATCGTGAAATACTCCTTCCTAATATAGATCCCCTCTGAGACTGAACCAGGATCAGACGTGTGCCGTACATTTACTGTGTACTATCTATAGTGAACGAACATTCTGTAGAAAAATGCTTAAAAAATTACAAATGTGATTCTGGAGGAAAAGTAAGACAGTTATGTATGTAAAATTGAGGTACATCGAATCCTAAATTAAAGGTTGGTTGATCCCCTTCAGAGCAGTAGGTGAGAAAATTGTGAGTTTTATAGGATGCAATGACCCATGAATTAAAGATAATGTTTTCAGGGAAAGGGTTAAATATAGTTTTCAGCGTTATGATATGAGAAGGACAAGCAGGACACCACACTGGGTGTTAGATAGTGTAGGCTATGGGAAAGCTCAAATACTATAGATAGCCGTCAAGTACTATAAATAACAGGCAACCTAACATCTACTACTTAGGCTCCAAGAGCATATAGAGACCATATGCCCACTATATACATATAATCTCATGCATGTAACATGCAGCCAGTGAAACATGTGAATATAAATACACACTATATAAATGTTTCTACGTTTCTAGCACACCTCCAAAGTCAACATTTACAACCTTTCCCAATTATGTCACCATCATTCATGTCACAGACCCACTGGTATTTGACAAGGGTATGTCTTGAGCTTATCACCTTATTACTGTGTTGATACATATCCTTATTCTGACAATTTAAAACATCCAAAGGGCAGAGTCCACCCTTGACCCCATTCATTTTACTAATTTAAATAAGTACAACTTTATATAGTAATTCCCCTTTAAATAAATATATACATATTTAAAATATATAGCATCACACATTTATATTTGCATATTTCCAATATTACCCCTTATCTATAGGATCCATAATGTGGAATACAATTCCGAATTTCTCTCTAGTTTATTAATTAATAATAATAATAATTTTTATATAGCCCTAAATATTCCGCAGTGCTTCACAATTCAGAGGTTTATATTCAAACAATCATAACAAACAGTTATCAGAAAATACAATACAATACAAAAAACAATACAATACGAAGTACAATACAATGCATAAGTTCTTTAATTGTGTTTTGCACATACCGTACTTTGTGGTTTGTCTACAATAAGTAATATTTTCTTACATCCTACTTTCCTACATATGTCTCAAAGACCATAGATGGACTAGTGGTGTTCGACCACTACTCCATTTTTTTCAATGGTTCTTGAAAGTTTGAGAACTTTTCAAAATTTTCCATATTTCTGCAAAAATGTGACCTAAAATACATCAAATTTTCACATAACACCTAAAATTGCAAAACTAAATTAAAAAATGAGCTTCAATAGTGTGTATTCCCTTGCACCACACCATAGTCCCATGCTATGTTGGGGCAGCTTCCCTCCAAGTTGCCAACAAATTCATGGGATAAAGTGTTTCAGAGCCACCAGGGAAGTTGTTTAGTTCCTCTATGGTCCAAAGTGTATCATCAAGCAACGTTATCATTTCAGCCAACAAATGGCCTTCATCAAGCCAGTCACAAAGTGAAAAAAAAACACAGTCATCCATACAGTATACAGAGATATTTATATCAAGGAACCATTGGGCCAATCCTTCTGACTTTTTCTGCAGGTTCTTCCCATGGTGTTATGGAGACTGTATGCAATTAGAAAAACACTATGTTACAATAGTTATACGAATTAAAAACAGAACTTACATTTTATCTGAGAGCAAGGTAGGACTGTGATGTGGTGTGCCACTCGATCATATTATGAAATGCACGATCTAGTCCCACCGTACCGTTACACGTCGCAACATTGCATGCAATTTGCTGGTTGCAGTGAAATCATGGACACATTGTTCTATTTTCTTGCTGTGTACAAATGGAACAATGTGTCCATGATTTCACTGCAACCAGCAAATTGCCTGTGAAATTGCATGCAGTGTTGCGACGTGTAACGGTACCTTTAGTCCTACAAGCAATGCGGCCCCCCGATATCAATTTTTTTCTACGTGCGGCCCACCAACCCAACCGAGTTTGAGACCCCTGGTCTATAGTATACGGGGTCCAAGGATCCATTCACCAGCACTGAAACAATACGGTTGAGTTCTAGCCATCCATTTTTGAACTTGCATAAGATATGAGGCGTTGACCTGACGATTTGGGAGTGTAAGGGCGAGTAACAGAGCGGTGGCATGAGGGATGGGGGGCCCCTGCCTGCTAGGCCTATACATGTTACTGACCCATCTGAATCATTCTTTCGGCAGTAGTCCATGAAGCTAATACTTGCGCCATCTGAGTGTGGTGGAACGAAAAATGTATTGGAGCGGTTTGCATGAGGGATGAGGGCTCACTGCCCACTAAGCCTATATATGTTACTGACCCACCTGACTAATTATTTCGGTAGTAGTCCTTGAAGCTAATACTTGTGCCACCTGAGTGCAGCAGAGCATAAAACTAATTGGAGTGGTTTCATGAGGTATGAGATCCCCCAGCCCAACACTCCTACAGTTTTTAGCCTTAGTAAATTGATGCCACTTTCATAGTGTCTGGCCTAATCTTTTTCTAATGCGGAGACTCTTCTTGTGGTGTCTTTGTTGTGAGTTTTGTGAATTCATCAGGGCTCTCTGAGCACTATGCCTACACCTGTCACTCATATCACTGTTCCTGATCAATGCTTGAAATACTGGGCTAGGCCTTGTCCTATGCATCCATTATGCACAATGATGAATATTTTAACTATGAGAAATATCACTTTTCCTGATGTCTGTCCCTAATTTGAGCTGTTTTTGCAACTTTTGGGCCACTTTGAGGGAGTTTTTGATTTTGCCTTCCATTGATTTTAATGGGATTTGGAAGTTCTATGAACAGTTTGTTAAACAATTCGGTGATCATATGCTCATTCAGAGAACCGAACCTGAACTTCAAAAGATTCGCTCAACTCTAGTTATCATACCTTGCATGCGCAACTTTGCATAGCGCTGGCAAATACACTGACTTTCCTAAAGCATGTTATTATGCCCACAGGTGTGTGATAACCTGCTAATTGGGCCGACTAGTCAGGGAACGAACGCACCCTTGACTAGTCAAAGTCCAAATTTGCATCTCATGAGTGGTCTTTAGAAATACTTTTTCTATAGATCTGGTTATGTGTGTTCCTACATAGAGGGACTGTTAGGCAGGGATTTATAGTATGTGCACAGAACTACTTACAGATCTCGGGGAACAGAAGATCTGACAGGTTCCCTTTAATTCTGCTTAATATTTAGTGATACAATTAATATAAAATCATCACTGGACACAGTTTTGAGATTTGCCCCCTTCAGATTTATTCGGTTCTGTCTATTGTACATTCATGAGGGTTGATGAGGAAGTTCAGGGCTTGCGATCTGACTTTATTAAGGGCAGACATCTCCATCAGTTAGTCAGGGAATATAGTTATGTGCATAGGACTACTCATGGTTCAATGGAAACAGAAAACCTGACAGGTTCCCTTTAATTCTGCTCAATATTAAGTGATACAGTTACTATAAAATCATCACTGGACACAGAGATTTGAGTTTTGCCCCCTCAGATTTTTTCGGTTCATTCATGAGGGTTGATGAGAAAGTACAATACTTGAGACGTGACTTCATTAACATCATGAAACAATCACTGATCTCAGGGAGACCAGTCAAGGAAACACTGCGGGCAGCCGGCTAAAGCGCTCAAACACAGTGAAATCCGTGTTTGAGACGCCTAAACGAGGCTCCACAAACTCTATTTACATATATGTATTTCCCAGGGGACTATCCCCCTGGGAAATACAAATATGCAGATAGAGTCTGTAGAGCCTCATTTAGGAGTCTCAAACATGGGACCAACCAACACCAAAACCAGGTATCAATCCACAGACAGCTGGAATACCAAAATCAGGTATTCAGCTCGGTAGCTGTTTCGGGGTTTTGCCCCTCATCAGTGTGGAGTATGATTCTGGCTAGGTGGGACTTAGCCTTGGGGTGCTTTTTTTTTTTGTTTTTTTTGTTTTTTTTTCTTTTTTTCTCAATATTCACATATTCACT
>JARQOC010000004.1:222887925-222912430 GCA_033576535.1 Allobates femoralis | reverse complement strand
ATGTACAGTAGTCAGTGTGAAGCTTGTGGTGTCGCCTACATAACTCAACACAGCCATTAATGTCTAAACCACTGGAAATAAAAATGAGTACACCCCTAAGGGTACCTTTACATACCGCCACAGCGGCTAGCAACAGGTATCCACCGCACGTGCACTGCTCACGTTTTTAACGGTGGATACCGATCGCCGATGCCACATATACACGCCGCCACAACTTGCTCCACTGAAGGCATCTTTGTTCCCCGGAAATGCCGACGGGTGCCGCGGCTTATTCCCTGTAGAATACCTTCGCTACTTCACACGCCGCTACCACAAAGGAATATGGGCGTACATATTTTGCGCCGTAAGTACATAGGCGTAACAGAGTTGTGTATTCCGTGATGCACAAGCATTGATTGGCAATGCAATAGTGTCATGATTGGCCAGCCTGCGCAGGAAGGCTGCCTAATACATGACGCCATTGCAATTGTGGACTGTGAATGGATAGCTCTTTAAATATGGCGTCCTGTGAAGGGACAGCCAATCGTAACGCAGGAGCCTCCACCAATGATCGCTGATGGGGCGCGGTATCCATGACGCCGTGGCACGCCCCTGGAATTCGCTAGGCCACGCAAATACCTTGCCTGTGCCCCGATTACACGCCACCACCATAGGTATTGTGCCTTCCTGTTTTTGAGCACGGCTCAGACACAGGTATTCGAAGGAACTGTAGGACACCGGGAGGAATTTCCCTATTTACATGCCGCCATTTCATAGTAATTTCATGGCAACAGGACAAATGTCCAGTGCTGGCAGTTTCTGCCTTCCTGTGGCGGGTTAAAGGTACCCTAGGGAAAAGGCCAATTTGCTAAAATATTTTGTTGGCCACCATTATTTACCAGCACGACCTTAACTCTCTTGGACCTGGAGGTCACTAGATCTTCACAGGATTCGCTGGATCCTCTTCATCCTTCATAATGATGAAGATGGTGGATGTACTGTAGAGACCATTGCGCTCTTCCACCTTCTTTTTGAGAAGGCAGCATAGATGCTCCATAGGGTTCAGGTCTGAAGATGCTCGGCCAGTCCAGCACCTTCACCCTCAGTGTCTTTCGCAGTGACCTCCACCATTAACCCCCTCCATCCTGCGCTGACCACCGAGCCTCCATGCTGCCTGACCACCTCATTCCCGGTTCAAGCTTCCATCAACGATGGGTGAGCCCGGGGGAGACCGGAAGGGGGTGTGTAGGTGTGTGTCTTTGTGTGTAGATCTGTGTGTGTAGGTGTGTGTGTGTCCAATTAGCGGCCCCCCCGCATCCCGCCGCCGCACCGATCCTCGCCCTCCGATGTGATCGCATCAGGCACTCATCTAGTATATATATATCCTCCTTGAGGCTGTCTTGGGCTAATTATGTTATACGAGGCTATGCTGTAAACAACACCCCCATAAACAGCACAGTACCCCCATATACAGAACAGCACCCCCATAAACTGCACAGTACTCCCATATACAGCACAGAAGCCCAATATACAGTACAGCACCCCGATATACAGCAGAGCCCCCCCACATACAGCACCCAGCCCAATATTCAGCACCCCCACATACAGCAGACCCCCGCCAGATACAGCAGAGCACCCCATATACAGCAGAGCCCTATATATAGCAGAGTTCCCCTATATACAGCACTGCAGCTCCATGTACAGCAGACCCCCCCATATACAGTACCCCAGCCCTACATACAGCAGAGTCCCCCACATACAGCAGAGCTTTCCTTAGTACTGACTGTGTCTCAATAAACTTCTCACTTTGAAGCAAAAGAAACCCTTATACGTGTGCTTTGATTCTATCGTCTATAGCAGGGGTCTCAAACTCGCGGCCCCCGGGCCGCAAGCGGCCCGCCACGCTCCTTACTGCGGCCCGGGGACCATGAAAGAAAAATGCATGCCCCGGGCATTATATATGCAGCCGCCGCGGTACCGCTTTACTGTGACAGGTACCACCGGCTTAGCTCACACAAGCGCCTTCGCGCCTGTACATTCACGGAAGCAGGCGGCCGGTGGACCAAGCCGCCTGTGACGTCACAGGAGGCTTCTGATTGGTCCGCCGGCCCCTGCTTCCGTGAATGTACAGGCGCGAAGGCGCTTGTGTGAGCTGAGCCGGCGGTACCTGTCACAGTAGTCACAGTAAAGCGGTACCGCGGCGGCTGCATATATAATGGCCCGGGGCATCAGGTGTGTATGAGTGAGTGTTAGAGAGAGAGTGTGAGTATGTGTGAGTGTATATGTGAGTGAGTGTGTATGTGTATAATAGTGAGTGTATTTTTGTGTATAATAGTGTGTATGTGTATAATAGTGAGTGTATTTGTGTGTATATGTGAGTGAGTGTATAATAGTGAGTGTATTTGTGTGTATATGTGAGTGAGTGTGATGTGTAATGGGTGTATTTGTGTGTTATGTGTGAGTATTTGTGTGTATGTGAGTGAGTGTGTATGTGTATAATAGTGAGTGTATTTGTGTGTATAATAGTGTGTATGTGTATAATAGTGAGTGTATTTGTGTGTGTATAATAGTGTGTATGTGTATAATAGTGAGTGTATTTGTGTGTGTATAATAGTGTGTATGTGTATAATAGTGAGTGTATTTGTGTGTGTATAATAGTGTGTATGTGTATAATAGTGAGTGTATTTGTGTGTGTATAATAGTGTGTATGTGTATAATAGTGAGTGTATTTGTGTGTGTATAATAGTGTGTATGTGTATAATAGTGAGTGTATTTGTGTGTATAATAGTGTGTATGTGTATAATAGTGAGTGTATTTGTGTGTATATGTGTGAGTATTTGGTGTATATGTGAGTAAGTGTGTATGTGTATAATAGTGAGTGTATTTGTGTGTATATAGTGAGTAGTGTGTATTGTTATAATAGTGAGTGTATTTGTGTGTATATGTGAGTGAGTGTGTATGTGTATAATAGTGAGTGTATTTGTGTGTATAATAGTGTGTATGTGTATAATAGTGAGTGTATTTGTGTGTATAATAGTGTGTATGTGTATAATAGTGAGTGTATTTGTGTGTATATGTGAGTGTGTATGTGTATAATAGTGAGTGTATTTGTGTGTATATGTGAGTGTGTATGTGTATAATAGTGAGTGTATTTGTGTGTATAATAGTGTGTATGTGTATAATAGTGAGTGTATTGTGTGTGTATAATAGTGTGTATGTGTATAATAGTGAGTGTATTTGTGTGTATAATAGTGTGTATGTGTATAATAGTGAGTGTATTTGTGTGTGTATAATAGTGTGTATGTGTATAATAGTGAGTGTATTTGTGTGTATAATAGTGTGTATGTGTATAATAGTGAGTGTATTTGTGTGTATATGTGAGTGTGTATGTGTATAATAGTGAGTGTATTTGTGTGTATATGTGAGTGTGTATGTGTATAATAGTGAGTGTATTTGTGTGTATATGTGAGTGTGTATGTGTATAATAGTGAGTGTATTTGTGTGTATATGTGAGTGTGTATGTGTATAATAGTGAGTGTATTTGTGTGTATATGTGAGTGTGTATGTGTATAATAGTGAGTGTATTTGTGTGTATATGTGAGTGTGTATGTGTAATAGTGAGTGTTTGTGTGTATATGTAGTGTGTATAGTTATAGTGAGTGATTTGTGTGTATATGTGAGTGATGTGTATTGTGTAGTGTGTATATGTATGGTGTGTGTGTATATTTGTGATGTGAGTGTGTATATGTGTGGTGTGTATGTATATGTGTGAGTGTATTCCTGCCCGCTGAGCGCACATCGCCTGGCTGTGTGCCGGTGCAGCTGGTGCACGTGCTGGTGGTGCGACTGCGGGTGCAGGTGGTGCATGTGCTGGCTGGTGCCGCTGCCGGGTGCAGCGGTGCCATGTGCTGGCTGGTGCCGCTGCCGGTGCAGGCTGGTGCAACGTGCTGGCTGGTGCCGGCTGCCGGGTGCAGGCTGGTGCCGGCTGCTGCCAGCAAGCGGAAAGACTGGGTGCCACAGAGGAAGAAGCTGCCGGAATGGAAGAGTGAGTCAGGTAAGGCGCTGTTACAGCCGAAGATAGCAGCCTGGGGGGGGGAGAGGAGGGAACGTGACCGCTGAAAGTGCCTAGGGCGGCAGGAACTCCAGATATGGCCCTATGTAAGTGTGTCAATGTGTGAGTGTGTATGTGTTGTTGTGTTGAATTATGTTGAGGATATGTAGTGTATGTGGGATGTATGTGTGAGTGTGTGTGTGAATGTGCGGGTGTGTATATATGGGCTTGTCCACACACCTGTGCTCTTAGTATTTAGCGCTTCTGCGCTAAATACTTAGGCTTTGACAGAGAAGCAGAGGTGCGTGTATGCGGCCGCTTTCAGCAGACGCTGTCCCTGGTTACCCGATGTGTATCGTGGTAACCAGTTTATACAGCAGGCAGCATAGTGTGCGCTTATCCCGGGCGCACAGGGAAACGCTGCTTGCAGTGTGTGGATGATAGGTTGAGCTGCTGTGTGTTGAATGGTGAAGGTCGGAAGGCGAACACACAAAGTAACAGTATTAGCCAGGCAATTACTAACATGGTGACATAGGGGTAGGAGAAACAAAAAGAGGAGGACATTACTACAGAGATGACAAGGAGTATGGGGACATTACTACAAGAGGAGACAGGATGGGGACATAATATAGGATGGGACCAGGATGGGACATTACTACAAGATGGAGACCAGGGTGGGGACATTACTACAAGAGGACCAGGATGGGACATTACTACATGATGAGGATCAGTTTGGGGGACATTACTACAAGAAGGTGATCAGGATGGGGACATTACTACATGATGAGGATCAGTTTGGGGACATTAATATACAATGGGGACCAGTATGGGGACATTACTACAAGATGGAGACCAGGTTGGGGACACTACTACAAGAAGATCATAATTTGTACTTTAGTAGATTGAGCAAAAAATTCTGGTATTGCTAAAATGTCACTTAGGGTACCGTCAGGGCCGGCGTTAGGGGGGGCAGACTGGGCAGTTGCCTAGGGCCCCCACTCTCTTAGGGGCCCCCAAAGGAGCTGAACTGAAAATAGCAATAAAACAGTGAAAAAAATGTAAAAATACACATATTTGGTATCGCTGCGTTCGTAAGAATCTAAGCTATCAATATATGAAGTAAATTAATCCAATTGGTAAATGGCGTAATGGAAAAAAATAAAAACGCAGAATTATGTTTTTTAGGCCACCACAGTTGTTACAATAAAATGCAATAAAAGGCGATCAAAATGTTGTATCTGACTCAAAATGGTATCAGTAAAAATGTCAGCTCAGGACACATAAAGTAACCCCTCACATAGCCCTGTATCTTCAAAAATTAAAACATCATGGGTCTCGGAAAATAAAAAAAAAAATTATTTTTTTTTTACAAATTTCAGTTTTTTTTTTTCATGATTGAAATAAAAATGACGTTCAGTATGTTCTTATTCTGACCTAGATAATCAACTTATGAAGTCACTCTTACCATATAACTACTGCCTGTTCCACATCTAAGGTTGGTGTGCGTTTTGCTAAATTTGCCTTTCTAGCCGTTTTTTACCGCTAAAAACGCATTAAAAACGCTAGCGTTTTTTCCCCCATTGATTTCAATGGGAACGCATGCATTTTTGCGAACGCAGCACAAAACGTCTTCCCCGATGTTTTGGGCAGCGTTTTTGCATGTGTTTCCATTAAAATCAATGGGAACAAAAACGCGTGCGTTTTGATGCGTTTTTGCGGTAAAAACGCATGGAAATGCAAATTGAGCAAAATGCAGCAAAGCGTTAGATGTGAAAGGGGTCTGAGCATTTAGGGCCCACTTTAACCTTTTGCCTAGGGCCCCACTTTGCCTAAAACCGGCCCTGCCCACTCATACAGTGTATCAAACTCATATTTCTGGAATAGGAATACTACAAATATTTAAAAATCAATTGGGATATGTTTCTAAGACATGGGTCCTCCCCTCAATGTAAGAGTGATAGTTATTGTTATCATTCAATTGGCCAATCTGCACATGTATTGCCAAGTTTGGAGTTGAAAACTCCCACACCAGCTGTTTGAGGTCAAAGTAAAGAGAGCTGTGAGGTTGGGGCTTCACTTAATTCCTGCAGTGTCTGTCACCCCTCTTGGGGGCGATGCTGCAGTTACTTACTGCAATAATCCTGGGTGATCCTAGGCTAAACTACTGTAGAATATGATCCAGTTGTGATCCTCTAGTCAGAACTGAAGCCCCTAGGCTGAGGTTATGAAGACACAATGTAATCCTCTAGCTGGAACCAAAGTCCATAGGCTGAGATTATTATCTTCTAACCGGACTGAGGCCTCAAGGCTGAAGGCATGTAGCATATCACCAATGGTGACTGAAACAAGTCCTTTTTAGACACCGAGCCTTCACCTCATTTGTTAGGATAAGGCTGTTTTCTTATTGGTCGGCAGTTCAATCCGACTGCATAATTTTCCAATGAATGATATAGACATAGGGAGTTGAGGCAATTTACATTTAGCAAACAATCTACAAACTAAGACAATGGAAGCTCCGAGCAGTCTGATAAGAAACAATGACTTCTCATGAGTTAACAAACAGAAGAACAATACATCTGGCCTAATTAAGAATATTTAACCCACAACACAGATGGTAATATGTTGTGTTATGACAAATGTGTCATCAAAAAATAATGTATTATTAAAAATGAAACATACAATTTTTTTACATAAAAGAACTTTAGAAAAATTGCTATTAAACGTAAAATTAGAAATCTTGCAATTTTCACTCTTGTCACTTTTTAGACTCGTGCTTTGTAATTTCAGAGAATTTGCATGTACATCAGCAGCAATGAACATACTCTAACTTTTGTATTGAAGCATCCAATTAGCTTGTGCAAGTTTATTGTGAACTATGTTATCAGCTGTGTATTGAGGTATTATTGATTGTAATCCTGCTTCATATGATAAGTAAAGTCTTGTAAACTCTTTCTGGAAGAATAGAAAATAGGAGTCTAAAAAAGCCCTTGTGGCAAGTATTGCAGGATTTCTAATTTTGTTTTTCAACCATACAATATAAAAAATACCAAAAACAAACAAAAAAAAATGTGTGCCATAAAAATTTCATTCAAGCAATAGGTCATTTTAGATACACTCGTATAGTGTTTAACCTGCTCGCCATACTAATAGGTCACTGTTCAGACACGGTGTATATTGTCATGCAGTTTCAACTGGCCCGCCACATCTGGTGCCACTAATAAACCTGTGTTCAGACACTGTGAGTATATATCACTTATCTATATGACTGACTCCCTATGCAGCTTCATTGGTGTGCATTTATGTAAGCAGCTGTTCTTCTCTATTTAAAGGATGTGAGCGGCTGATTTATCTACATGGTGCACCAGTGTTGCTTCCAGCTCCTACTTGGTAATTTCCTTGCACCTAGCTTGTGCAGGATTAGTTTGGCCATCGGTGATTTTTGCAAATTATTTTGAGAAAAAGAGACAAGGTAACTTTTTTCTTGGTTCAGCCATTTTATGACTAATTGTTCCCTTTAAAGGAAATCTGTCAGCAGCTTTTTGCTATCTAATATGAGGACAACATGCTATAAGGGTTAAAACACTGAATTCAACAATGTGTCACTTATGAAGCTTTATGCTGTTATTTACTTAAAATGAATGTTTTATCACGAGGTGATTATTACTGCTGGGACTATGGGGCTCAAGAAGTTGTCTAATCACAACCCCTCCTCTGATAAGCAGCTCACTGCCAATAGAAAATCAGCGCTGTGGTGTGCGTGTGGTTAGCTTTCTGACCTCAGCTAAATGCTACATTTAAAAACTGTGATCGGTGTACAAACTGCTGCATCCAGTAAACTAAGGGCCGCTTCACACTGCGGCATGATCCGGTACGGTTCTGTCCGGCAGGACCCAGACAGCTGCGGACCAGATCAGCACACAGGACTGGGGGGCTATTGTGCCCTCCGGTCCTGTGTGCAGCGCGCGCAGCTGCAGCTGCTGACAGCTCAGGACCGCGGGCGCCCGGCCAGGGTGGGAGCAACCCGGCCCCTGTGCAGAGTCTGTGGACAGTACTCAGCTGAATTACCATCCCAGTAAAAGACCTGGAAAACTACAAAACCGTGAGTCTGTGTAATTCTTGCGCTTGAGCCCCGCTCTCCCTCACAAACTGTTTTCATCACTACTGCCCCGGAGACCAGGCTCTGCCCGTGGAGAGCTGTCACATCACAGGCTGACATTCATAATCCCCGGAGTTTCTGCAGCAGCGGTGGTCACCCTGACCACATACCACGGGTGGCGTCACAACTTTCTCCCCTGTAAATAACCCCCAACCTTTACTTGTGGGCTCAGGACACGGTCTGGACCAAGACCGCCGTGATACCCCGTGATACCCCGGTCCGGTACCGAGTACCCCGTCCCAGTGGGCTCCACAACTAGCACCTCTCCAATCTGTCCTTAACTCTGCTGCTCGACTATTCCACCTCTCTCCGCGTTATTCCTCCACTTATCCCCTCTGCAAATCCCTCCACTGGCTCCCAATTCACCAGCGTATTCAATTCAAACTAACAATGGCTTACAAAGTACAATCTGTCCCCCCCCCATATATCTCTGAACTAATCTTCCGATCCAACTCATAATCTTCAATCCTCTCAAGGCCTCCTCCTTTCCTCCACACTTGTACGTTCCTCATCTAATGGCCTGCAAGACTTCACCCGAGAATCCCCCAATCTCAGGCTAGGGTCAGTCCTGCGTCTGCCCTGAGCCTGTTGGATCCGTTTAAAACTTAGAATCTGGCCGGCTTAGCACATAGCGTTACCAAACATGCTTAGCTATAAATTTCTATGGCAACCTGAACCTTCACACACCTGACAGCTCCACAGCGAATCCCCGGATATGCACCATTGCAGAGCGCACAGGCAAATGCTGCAGACCACTTTTTCTGTGCGCTCTGCAATAGCGCATATCTGGGGATTCGCTGTGGAGCCGGCTGGTGCGGTAAGCATCAGGTTGCCATAGCAATCCATACACAGGCGGCGCATAGCGCTACCTGCTCGTAACGCTATGCGCTGCTCCAGCCAGAAACTACGTTTCTGACAAATTGGCCAGGCTCAGGGCAGACACAGGTCTGACCCTAGCCTAACAATGCCCAGCCTATTCATTGTCGTGTCTTAAGGGGGTGTCACACGCGTCGATATCGCTCGCAATGTCGCTCATGCGTCACAGATTATTCGTCGCCTGAGCGATGTGGGATTATCGCTGGTTAGATGTCACACGCGTCAATATCGCTCACATGGACCCAGCGATGCGGTGATGCCGCCATCTAGCGGACGATCCAGCGAGCGATTTTATTTAATCGCTCGTTCAGTGTCACACAGCAGCGTCTCCAGCGATCTTTCTGTCAATGTGGGCGTTTTTTTTTGTGACATCATGGTAGGTAGGCGTACAGAGACACCTATTCTATGCTTGTGGTGGTATGTGATATTGTAGTTCGGTGGCGTAGAGATCGTCATTGCAGAACGCAGAGATCTTTCGTGCGTCATTCCGGCGACGCAGGGATCGTTCGTGCATCATTTGTGGTGACAGACACAGAGGAGGCAGGGGGCACAGAATCAATCATTTGATTTTAGTTTTTTTTTCCCAGCTTTTATGTGTGTTTTATATACTGTAATCCATACATTCCAGTATACTTTTTTACTCTTCGGTCTTCTGGAGCACCTTCACTCTCTTTCTCTCAGCTCCCCTCTCCGGTCAGGTTGGACGAGCTCCCACTGGCACCATCGCCGTCAAATTGCCGTCTCTTACCAGATGTTACCCCTCTCCACCCACCAACTGCCTTCTAGATCTTTCCAGTGTCGTTTTCTACTGCTTGTCACGTGTTGTACATCACAAATATGTGTCCCTCCATACTTCACTCCCTCCTTGGTGGTCCCCTAAATTCTGTTCTCCATCCATCCATCCCCGCTACCTACCCTGGTTCCTATACTGGGGTGCAGTACCTTTGTTACCCGCTGTGTACCTTGGATACCAGCCGGTTAGCTGAGAAGGCTGGTAACCAAGGTATACATCCGGTATCTACGCAGCGCGCCTAGCGCCTTACCCTACATACGAGCCTGTGGAGATATCCACATTGAATCCACATGGAAATCATTTCCACGATGTCCTGCTCCAATAACATTGACATGTGTGACACCGGCTTTAGTAGTTTTCAGATGGACAAACTTAGGCGGCCGTCACACGCTACGATATCGCGAAAGATATCGCTAGAACGCGCCAGATTTAACATCGCGTGAACAATGTCTGTGCGTCTGACGGCAAGATACGATGAGCGAGAATTGATGAAATCGCAAGATCGAGATCTGAGCTCCGGAGCTCAGATCTTGCGCTGAGCGATTACACGATCTGTCTCATCGTGGTGTATAACACGATGAACGATCTCCCAGCGGCAGAGCCTATGCTGGGAGATGGTCACTATGGTACACGTCGGGTTACTAAGCGATGCGCGGCGCCTAGTAACCCGATGTCCCCATCGCTGGTGAGTCTGTCTGTGTGACCTGTCACCAGCGATGTGAACGATATTGTTAGCGATCGCGCGTGCTCGTGATCGCTTACAATATCGCTAGCGATATCTTAGCGTGTGATGGCCGCCTTAGTTTTAATCAAAAGATCTTGGAATAATAATAATTTCCACAAGTAGATGTGATAAAAAAAAATTTGTTCCTGTGCTGAGATCTTCTTACTCAGTACTCAGCCTACATACACAAGAAAGACATAAGCTCTGATTCCCAATGTGACATATCCACCCTTCCTTGACAGGACGCTCATCAGGACGCTCAGACGTTTTCTCAACAGTAGTATTTATTACAAAATTACGTGTCTCTCATAGAACAAAACAAGGTGTGGCCAAATACAGCAATCGAGCCTGGCTCTACGTGTACGACACTATGGTTCTTATTCATAAAATGTCATTGCTACCATAAGTAAATAAGCACTTCTTTAGAACCGTAGAGGTTCGATATGGAATGACAATGGAGAGTCACGATTTGGTCTTTTAAAGTGTCTAAAAATTGTACGGAGCCAAAGTGCAGCCAAAGTGCACATAAAAGAATGAAACATGAACATTTTGAGAAACAACAGGCAACTCGTCCACGTCATATGGGGAGGCCTCCCTAGTCTTCTCCCTAGTCTTCTCTTTCCACATCCACCAGTCACCAGTTTTTCCTTGGCGTCAGCTCCATCCGCAGATATGATGGTGTGGACATTAACTTAACAATAAAACTTTTTGTAAAACAAAAAATAAGGGAAAAAAATTCCTACGGGCGCTGGGCCTTGACATAACGGTCTATGAGCCCGACTACCTCCTGCACCTGTCCACAGAGATGTGACAGCTTCTCCTGCACTTCCCGTAGCGTAGGTACACCTATTAAGTATAGACAAAATAACAGTTGGACACTGGGTACCCAATAAAAGGGACATCAATATATAAATATAACATCGTATTTAATGTGTATATACTTACGTGGACTCTCGTTTGCTCCTTCGGCAACCTGGGCCCATTCCGAAGGGCTCCCTGGTGCATCTTCCGCCGCTGTAGAAATCAATAAAGGTAGATAAAAAAAAAATCGTTGCGGAGTCTGCAAATTCACTTTGCTCAAAGAAAACATGAATCTTGCCACTTACCATTTAATGAACCGTCCCCCTGACTCCATTCCTCTTGGGGGAGAACTGCCCAATTGCGGAGCCTGGGGTCCATGGTCCGCCAAGGTCTGGTGAGTGTGGCAGCGGCGGCGTCTGTTGCTGTGGTGGAGATGGGGGGGGAACTTCCGGGCTTTGTGCTGCCGGTGAAGGTGGTGAAGCCTGCTGCAGAGGGCCTAAAAATAACACAACATTGTTGAAAGGACACCACATACACAATTCAGAAAAAGTCACCCTATCCAGACTTGGGGATATCACACGCGTCAATATCGGCTGCACAATCACAGTCACTGCGTGACGTTGCAGCGATATTGACGAGTGTGACATGCTCAATCAAGCAGCGATAAATCGCTGGTTGATGATCACCAAGCCATGTTTTTTTAGAACCTGTTCTACAACTTGACGATGCTCGCCCGGTGTATCCTCCGCAGCAGCGTGCACTAGTTACCCGCTGTGTACCTTAGATACTAGCTGGTGAGCGGAGTAGGCTGGTCTCCAAGGTAAACTGCGGGTATCTAGGCATATCATCTATCTATCGTAAAAAAAGAACACAAAAATAAAGAAGATGTGGGCCTTTACTGCCAATGGTGTGGAGACGTTTGGGTGTCTTATCTTAAGCGGTCCTGAAATCAGTGCAGGGGACAGCTCCTGGTGCTGAAGTTTAACAGCGCTAGCTGCCAAACTCCAGCACCCAGCATCCGGCTCCCGCATCTGATTTTATGTCGGATGCGGCACAATCTGGCACCATAGACCCCAATTTTAGGGGGTGCCAAATCGTGCTCCATGCGGGACGATTCGATTTTGACACAAAAATGTTGCTTGCAACGTTTTGAGTCCAGAAGTAAAATTCGAATGCTTCTGGATTCTCCCAGACACATGCAAACCGGATGGCACATAGATGCCATCTGGTTCCATACGGCCTTAGTGGGAATTTGTGAGCAGGTGTTTGATATGTAATATGAAGGAAGCATGATGTAGAGGATAAGACACTGAATTCAGGGATATATCACTTATTGGCCTGTGTTCTGTTGTTTTAAAGCAATGAGTATTTTATCAGCGGGAGATTTACACTTTTCCAGGCTAGGTGCCCATGTACCGGGGGCTTTAAAAATAGAGCGGTGCCGGTGTACATGCATCTGCGGCACCCACCGCTCAGAGCGATGGGCACCGCGACACGATCGGGGGTCACAGCTGCATGCTGTGGTAAAATATTGCCAAATAGAGACATGCCTTATTAGGGGGTGCCTTTTATTTACAGGCACATTAAACCCCCTGGCATGCCTTACTTTCGGGGATGGCAGATTACTCACGGCGCCGTCGCTGTAACTCCGCCACCATTTCCTCTATGCGTCCTGGGGTCCTGTAACGCATATCTGCGAGTTTCCGCATTATTTGCCTCGGCGTCCTCTCGACTCCCATGCGCCGACGCAGGACACTCTGCACTTTACGGAGATATTGTCTTTTAAAAGCTGCAGGATTTTCATGGGGAGTATTGCCCCGTAGCCCCGGTGGTGCAGGACCTTCAGCATTAGCTTCACCTCCCCATCTCCCCAGGCTGCAGCACGTCCTGACGCCATCGCAATCACGATATGAAATGAAAGTGAAAACCAGCGCGGAGCCGTCCCGCCCGCAACGTCATGACGTCACGACGCACATCTGTCTGGCGCCAAACGCTTCTCCGTCGCAAAATATTTCGCAGAATTTGTTCGCTAATGCGGTAATATTTCTACGCATGTGAGACAACGCCAATGCGTACATATTTCTACAGATTGGCGTTTTCTGCAATGCTATACAAACTGGTTGTGTATATGTTGTAATAAAGAATTTGAGGACGCATGTAATTTATTTATTTTTGTTTTATTGTGTAATAAACTTAAAAAACCAACATATAAATAAATTACTTTGCAAATTACATCAGAGTGTCTATGAAGTTACCGAACAACAGAACCAAAAATTTAAATGCTAAACAATGCTGTTCTGCCAGCTCACAGCCCCGGGCCCATTAAAGTATGTATTGTACATGTCCCGATTTTCCCTCGCCTCCCGACGATGTCGGCCATGAGTCATCGGTTGAAGTGGTGCAATATCAGGCTCTTCTGCCCGCCAGCCCCCCATCTGTAGATCACCGTTCATGGCATCCACCGTGTCAGCAAAACATGGAGGGTTGTATGAGGAATCAGCCGTGCGGCGAAGGAAGTTGTGTAGGACACAGCATGCCAACACTACCATATCTATGTGCGCTAGCTTCATATTTATGGCAGTGTGGAAAATACGGAATCTACTGGCCATAATCCCAAAAGCATTTTCAACTACTCGCCGTGCCCGGGATAGGCGGTAGTTGAAGATCCTTTGGCTTGGTGTCACATGCCTATTGGGGTATGGCCTCAGTAGATTGGCATGTAGTGGAAATGCCTCATCTGCAACAAAGACATAATTCATATGTTCCTTGGTCAATGCATTTGGTGGCAAATTAAGCTGTCCATTTTTCAGTTTCCCCCCAAATATTGTGCGGTCTAAAACACCTCCGTCAGACACCCGGCCATTCATTCCCACGTCCACAAAAACAAACTCGTAATTCGCATTCACCAGGGCCATCAGGACCACACTGAAGTAGCCTTTGTAGTTGTGGAAGTATGATCCCTGTTGGGGGGTTGTCGGATGCGGACGTGCTTCCCATCTAATGCGCCGCCACAGTTTGGGAACTGCCACTTCTCATCGAAATCAGAGGCTATTTTGAGCCACTCCTCCTGCGTTTGGGGAAAAGGCATGTACGTAGGCATGAGAGAACGCACTATTCCTCACATGTTTCCGGGATCACGACGCAGTGGAGTGGTCGAGAAATGGCAGACGAGTACTGTAGGTCCTTGATAGTATGTCCAGTTGCAAGGAAACGCAGTGTAACTGCCAGACGTTCCTCTGGTGTAACAGCAGCACGCATAACTGTATCCTGGCGGCGAATTGCAGGGGTCACAGCATCCAACAGGACTTTGAAGGACTCCTGTGACATCCTCAGATAATTCCTGAAGTCATCAGGGTTCCTTTCTTGGAGCTGCCTGACAAGTCGCAGATGGCTATTAGCTGGTCGTCGAAGGAGCCAATCCCTGGCCCACATGCGGCGTGGTCTTCTTCTCCGGTTCTCCAGCCTCTCCTCCTCAAGGCTAGCAGCCTGAATATGAAAGATAGCCACCAAAGCATTACGCTGCTGGGAATTCATGACGAAGAACCTGCAAGAATAATGTAACGCCAGTTTTATTTGTCGGTGTACTAAACGTGATCCACAGTTGTACAAGAATATTATAGCTGTAAGCAAATATTTTCTGTTATGAGTGTTGATCAGTGATATCAACACACACACACACATGCGAATAAATGGACATCACAGTCATAATGGTAGCCGTAACAGCTTTGAATCTAACCATGCGGTTATATGTACGCCACTTCCCCAAATGCAGTAGACGATATAAATTGTACTTACGTGATCAGCAAAATTCTGGAGAGTCCAACAAAGCCAAAAAAGGTCAATGTATGTTGAAAATACGCCCAAGTGATGTCCGTTACAACGCGGTTGTGTCTTCTTTGTTCTATATAGACAGCGGTGTTGTGGGGCACCGCTGTATCCACTGCAGTCCCTGGCCCTGCTAAGTGGCTGTGACTCAAATGCTGCTGTGGCCAGGAGAACTGAAGTCTCCCTGGCCTCCAGTCATTACTGCTGGGCTGATAGATCCCTTGCAGTCACAGACTCCGGTGTCTGGCACTGTTCCTCCGGGGCGAACCGGTATGGCTCCACTCCCCCTGCTACTATCACTCCTTGCCTCTAAGCCTCGCTCTAGGGTCCCTCCCGCAGATTAGTAGTCTCACTGGTACGGGCTTAGCACAGCTCCGTCACCAGGACATCTTCACAGTCCTCCCCGACACTGCACTGCCTGACTCCGCCTCCAAGCCTGAATTTATAGGGGACCTCTCCTGATCTCGTTTTGTAGAGCTCCCCCTTAAGGCTTACCTGATGTGCAGATCCTTCTCTGTCCCAGGTGTATCTGTGGCAACCGAACCCTGGGGTGCCACACAGGCGCAGGTGAAGATCTTGCCAGCCGAAATCTCCATTTGTGCAAAATGCGCAGACAAAGATTTTGGCTGTCCGAGATCTTCATTCACATATGTGCTGTCTCCACAGCCATTTTCATTTTGGTCATCGCGCCATTAACTACTAGGAGATACACTCAGAGTGCAGTGTTGCCCCTCCGTGCTTCTGCCGCCGACCTCCACCACCACAACCCTGCCTCCTGTGACCCCACTCCACCACAACCACGTGCATCCGTCCAGTAAGTTGCTGTTCGAATTATAAGATGCACCTCCATTTTCCCTCCAACCTTGGAGGTAAAAAGTGCACTTTATAATCCAAAAAAATACGGTATTTTATAAAAATCTGAGGCAGTTAAAGGATTTAGGAATATTACTACTAATATTTCCATTTACTACTTCTTCAACATTGGCAATGACAATATAAGTCCAAATATGACGTAAAATATCTACTTTCTCTTGCATAGACCAGATCACCCAATTATCAGTGATGCTCAGGAAGCTGGGAAAAGGTGTGTGACAGTCCGCGCCACCGGGTACCAAAGAAATCACCTGGGATGCAGGAAGTTATTTCAAGCTTTGTCTTTATTCTTCAACATGTTTCAGCGCTCCACCTGGCGCCTTCCTCAGGGATATTCAGGTGGAGCGCTGAAACATGTTGGAGAATAAAGACTAAGCTTGAAATAACTTCCTGCATCCCAGGTGATTTCTTTGGTACCCGGTGGCGCGGACTGTCATACACCTTTTCCCAGCTTCCTGAGAGTATTCCCACGTGCGAGTGGTTGGTGCAGGTCCTGCAGCAGCCGGTATTGATTATATGCCTTTAAGCCAGTTGTGGGTCATCACAACTGGAATAGGTGAGTGGTTTTGACAATATACCTCTCATCTCTTATGGTACCTTTACACGCCGCCACAGCAGGATGGATACAACCCGCTACAGGCTACAAATGTAGCTTGTCGCGCCAATATCGCCCGTAGTAGCGGCGTCTGAAGACGGGACGACACAGCCGGCTACAGATACCTCTGTATCCGTGCACTGCCCATAAACATATGGCAACATCGCCGATTGTAGCGAGCTGTATCGGCGTGTAAAGAAGCAACAGAAGGGAACTCTGGACACTCGGCGATGTAGCTGCAATGTAGCTAAGGCGTGACCCAGGCTCCGGGATACCACGCCCCTTCAGCGATCATTGGAGGAAGCTCCTTCGTTGCGATTGGTTGTCGCTGCACAGGGCGGCATATTTAAGAAGCTGACCAGTCACACTACACAATTGCTCGAGCGTCATGTATTAATCAGCCTCCTGCGCTGGCTGGCCAATCATGGTATTATTGCTTTGTCCTATCAGCGTACGGACGTCTCGTAATCCACAATTGTGGCACGCCTATGTGCTGTCCCTCCTGCCCCAGGTCCGCCCATATTAGCTTGTTATTGCGGTGTGTAAATGAGGTACGCTGAGCTACAGACGGCTACTTGCGACACCCGGCGATGTAGCTAGCTGTAGATGTAGCGTAGCGTAGCGCACCTTGTGGCGGCGTGTAAAGGAGATGCGATTACCGTTTGTAACCGTTTGGCCGTGCTCGTGCACGTGAAGTTGCCGTTGGTATCCATCCTGTTGTGGCGGCGTGTAAAGGTACCATTAGTGTCTGAGTGATAGGGCACTATTGCGCCTCTTGTTCCCCCTTCCTATTTTATATTAATTATCAGTGATGGGAATATTTTGACGCAATAGCGTCCGTAACATAACGCTTATGCGTTCCAGTTCGCTCGGGCGTACTAATTATGTCGGAAGTACACATAATTTCGGGGGTACAAAAATGAGCATATGCATATCGCTGTGTCAATGTGAAATGGTGTATGAACGTCAGTTTTGGAAAGTGTCTGTGCGTATTTTTATTATGTGCATCTAGATTGCGAGTTGGCTTTAATTACATCGTAGTAAAAAGCTATGAATGACATCCAATCATTCAAAAGAGGCGAGGTCACGAAAACACCCTGGACCGCCTGTCGTCAATATTTTCACATCGCCGATCGCCGAAAAAAAGTCGCAGAGTTTAATGTCACACACAGCGATGCACAAGGTCTACTGAGCGATGAGCGACAGGTTTTAGGTATGGCAGTGAAACCTGCGATCGGCGATCAGCGACATATCGCTGGTTGCATCGCTTGGTCACACGCTTCAATGTCGTTCCTACGTCGCTTGAGCGACTGAAAATCCGTGACGTATGAGCGACATTGCGAGCGATATCGACGCGTGTGACACCCCCTTTAGGGTGTGAGTCTAAAGGCCACTTTACAAATTAGATAAACGTTGGTCGGACTGGTCAACTACCTGTTGTTCATGGACATCTGATGATTCTTCACCTAAGACTAGGTCCACATTACGTTTGTGCTGTGCATTCAAAGCATTCATTTGACAGCAGCACAAACGCAATGTAACAGATGCATTAACACATTCATAGACTTGCATTCAACAAATGCATGCCAAAATAGGCATGCGTTTGCAAGTATGCGTTTGTTGAAACGCACAAGCAATTGCGGACTGCAGCATTTTTCTGTCCGCTAGACACCAAACGAAATATAATGCAATGCTACATATTTGTGCAAATCTGCAGTATTGCGTTAGTTGTGTTTGCAATAGAGGATAGGATAGGATAGCTAGAAAGATAGATAGGATAGAAATATAGATGCAGTAAAAGCATTACCAGTGTTACTGCCCTGTCTCCCCATTCTGTCTGCTGCTTCCAGTGCCGCTCATTATTCTCATAAATATTCATCCATCGGCCCGAGAGTAGCAGGAAGCAGCAGACTGAGGGGGGACACTGATAATGCTTTTCCTGCATTTTTAATTCTATCTATCCTATCTCTTTCTATCCTATTCATCTATCTTTCCATCTATCCTATCATCTATCTATCTCATATAGCGCATACGTTTTTGAAGTATCAAAAACGTATGCGCAATTAAATGACTCAAAATGTCACTTTTGCTGTCCGTTATAACAGAAACCGTTATAACGTTTCTGTTGCAATGGACAGCAAAAACAATATATGAACCTAGCCTAACAGAAGATATTAGGTGAGATAAAAAGTCATGCAGTTTGAGTATCGTCTCTTTTTAGTAACCGGGAGATAAGCCACTAGCAGATGTCCACATTTAAAACACATGAATGCTCTGCCAGGTCAAATATACACTAATAATAATATTTATTCCTTTATATAGCACTATTAATTCCATAGCACTTTACACACATGAGTAATGCTGTCTCTCTTGGAGCTCACAATCTAAACATCCTATCAGTATGTCTTTACAATGTGGGAGGAAACCAGAGTGCCCGGAGGAAACCCACGCAAACACAGGGAGAACATACAAACTCCTTGCAGATGTTGTCCTTAGTGTCCTTGGTGGGAATTGAGCCCAGGACCTCTGGACCCCAGCACTACAAGGGCTGGAGTGCTAACCACCTGAGCCACCATGCTGCCCATAAGGATATATGTATACAATAAGTGCATTGGGAAGTCGTGAGAGATAGCTGGTGGCCATACCATCAGTGCAATAAGCCCCTGTACCTTGTGCAACTCCTATCCCGTCGTAGATTGTAAGCTCTTTTGAGCAGGGTCACCTTCATTTCTTGCTTTATTTATTGTATTTTCTTTTTTACATTGATTCTATGCCTATTGTTTTGTATCCAATTGTTGTACTTTATTTGTTCTCTACTGTAATTACTTACTGTATTATATTTTCTGTACTCTAACCCTACATTGTAAAGCGCTGCGGAATATGTTGGCGCTATATAAATAAAGCTTTATTATTATTATTATTATTATTATTATATCCTGTTTTAAGGAAGATGGTATAGGACTACCACACCTCATATGTTTCGGTAAACCAGAATGTATATTGTTTCCCTTTCCAGGGCCTAGCTCTTTTTCTCATACGAAATTTGTGTTTCCACTTTGTATACTCCCTTTTAAAGTGAGAACTGTATTTAGTGGGAAGTTTCCCACAGAAAAATGTTGAATGCCTTCTTGTCAGCCAAAAAAAATCTTCTGTAATTGTTTTAGAGGAAGCCTTGTTCTGACACTGCATAGGCTTACATTGTAAAAGCCACTTCTGAGTCATGCAGAGCACAGTGTAGCCCAGATAATCTGCAAAGCGGTAACATCACTGAGAAGCAGAGAACGGCGCTGGATCCCGGAGAGCGGTTGTAGGTGAGTATATTAATACTCACACTGTATCACATGCACAGACCCGCACATTTCATGAATGAAAAATTTAGTGGGAGTGCTTCTAGGGCCATGTGCATACGTTCAGTATTTGATGAGTTTTTTACCTCAGGATTTGTAGACAAAACCAGGAGTGGAGCAATCAGAGGAAAAGTCCAATAGAAACACCTGCACCATTTCTGTATTTATCATCCACTCCTGGTTTTGGCTACAAATCCTGAGGTAAAAAACTCATCAAATACTCAGCGTGTGCACGTGGCCTAAGGAGTTCACAACTCTTTTCTGACAAAATAACAATGCTCAGCCTGAATTCATGGGATAAAGAAGATTCTCATAATGCAGAAAATAGAAATCTATCTATATGTATATGTGTGTATGGTGTATACACACATTAGCTTTGTCATGACAATTCGGAGAGATCTGTTCTCTCTTGTAGTTAGACAAATTCTTTTCGGTGTCAGGATATAATTTAATCAATTAGACACTGTTTCGCTCTGTAATATAAAGCATGAAAACAGAGGAAAACATGTTTCAGACTCCTACACTGTTAATGAGCCTTAACCAGACTCTGCTGATGCAGCCCAAATCGATATGTCTGCCAATACAAAGTATCTCTACAAGGTGTCAGTTACACCCTTCTGAAAAAGTCTGGTGGGTGCAGCCTGAGGGTCTAAAATTAGAACTGGACTGAATGCTGACAGAAGGGATTACTTGGTTTCCCCTTGGCTCCAGGAAAAGCATAGTCTTTTAATGTGGAGGGGGAGGAGAAGACAGCGTAAGGCAATATAAATGGCTGCTGGGTTGTAAATCAATGTGTTGGAAAGAGAAAAAAATACTCTGGCTATTGTATGGTCTCTTTTCTTTCTTGTTTCTTATTGCTTCTGTTTACTCTTTTTTTTAAATAACTATTATCATGTTAAATGAAAAGATAACCCTATGTGGAAATTCCTGGTAAGCAGCTTGCCCTAATGGCTCATTTCCCAGACCGAGCAGTCATCATGTGACTTCAATATGCCATTTTCATTCTTGCAATCATGAGCCAACTAGATTCTCATCAACTTCTTTCAATGTTCTATAAGCATTCGCGAGCTGCAGTTCTTGCTGGAAATTTCCCCAGGGCTGTTATTTCAAAGTGGTGAAAATGAGTTTTCTAGTTGAAAATGCTTCTGGAAAAGATCAAGACTTTGAAGACTTTTCATTTCCTTAAGTGATTCCTAAAGCATTTTTTAGCCTTCTCATTGGACATTGTCAAGTTTGGAGCAGATTCCATCCAAGAATTGACATTTTTTTCTGTTTCAGGTTTTTAAAAACATGGAAGAAAGAGGTGATGAGCACAGAGAGAGGGGTACTCGGTTACCGAGATGGGTTCGTGGCTGTAACGAGGAATCACGGGTGGTCGGTTTCCCATTTCTGTGCCCTGACTCTCATTGTTGGGTAGGGAAGGGGAATTTAGGGAAAGTTTGTGACGCCACCTGTGGATCCTGGTAACGATGATACCAGCACTGCAGGCCAGCCACTGAGGAGATGGGATGCAGCTTAGTGTAGTACAGCTCCCACAGGTGGAGCTTACCTCAGGGCAGCGAGGATAGATGAGGGGAGTAGTTGTTCTTACCCCTCTGATGATGCTGAGGCCCTCCAGGCGCCGGCAGGTAGGAATGACAGTCTCCGATTCAACTCCACTTTTACTCGTACCGGCAGATGGTATAGTACACAGTACAGTCTGGTAAAATAGGGAGGTAGCTGCAGGTTCAAGGGGCCCTCATGGAGTCTGTGGATATTTCCTTCCTAGTGGCTTTTGGGGTCTCAGCCCTTTTCTACTCTCTCTCTTTACCACCCTTAGGCAGAGCTTCCTCGCCGATCCCTTGACCTGTTACGGATAGGTGCGGTTTGTCCCTTTACCGTACGGACAGGAGCGGTGAAAATTGAACCCTCGCGTCACCGGAATCCGGGCCGGTACCTATCGGTGTCTTGGGCTGATTATGGGACCGAGGAGGAGGTACTGTTCTGTGGTGCTACGGCTTCTGTGGATTGGTCTCGTGGCTTGTCGGTTTATGGCTATGGATAGACCACTGACCGCCTCGGCTTCCATGTTGCCGGTGTTGACCCCAGACGTTTCCGCCCGGCTCCAACCGGTCCTGGATCGTCTCCTTCTGTTCTCGGTCCCCCTCTTGAAGAGAGGTGCCCTACTGTCAGCAGCCCTGCCAGGCATTTCCTATCTGGCTGCCTTCCTAGCACTGTCTCACTAAACTGTCCCTTTCTCCTGGTTTCCCACTCTAACCTAGGCTCCACACCCTGGGACTTACTGAATATCCAGTCCCACTATCCTAAGGGGCTTAGTGTTGTGTGTTAGTACAGACTCCATAAGTTAAACCCCAAACCCACAGCTACGGAGGCACTACACCTGCTTAGTGGTGCAGTACCTCCCTGTGGCGCCTAGCCATAGGGATGCCACAGAGGCACACAAATGATGGAGCATGATCAGAAAGGTGGTTTTACAATATGAATTAATAGGAAGAGTCATTTAACCCACTCCAAAAGAATCCTCAAAACACTCCATGTACATATACAGTATCTTATACCATCACGACAGCTACAGATCACAAGATTGCTCATGTTATGATATTAGAGTTTATCAATCTAGGACCTCACTATCCCTAACAAGAATGGAGCCTAACTGATGATGATGAGAAGCAGAAGTTTAATCAAAGACATGAAAGAGCTGCAAATCTTTCTATCTGTATACTCCACATCAGATTTTTCCTAACAGAAACAACTGTATTTAAGTGATATGTGTTGATATTTACATTCTGATGTCAGGTGGGGTTCCTTGCAAGACGCAGAAGTTATGGATATGTGAGAGATAACATTTTAACAGCTAATTTTTATTATTAATTATTATTATATATTTGTTACATATCTCATTCACATGCTGCAGACTCTCCAAATTTCTAGTGCGGTGGGGTGAAATTTTCAATGAAACCACAATAAACTCATGTGAAAAATGCAGATTATGATTTAGATATGCCATGAGTTTCTGAAGTGTCTTGAACCAATATTAGAATACTATGCATCTATAAAATTCTCAGAACTAAATCTGTGTCTGTCATCCACCAAGAAAGTAGATTTGGGAAGAGAAATTGAACTGCTGCCAATCAGCTGCTTTCAAGTAATCAAAAGTGTTAGGAGTAATCTTAGAAATACTGTGTGGAAGATACTATCTGAATGAGCGCTTTTATTTTTCTACTTCTTTCATATTAGATTTTTAAATGTAGTATTAAAGGTGTAATTTTATTTTAATGCACTGCTCCCCATATAGTCTTCAATATACATGGAAGGCATTAATCATAAAAAGCTGTACTGACAACAGCAACTGGTGTTTTCCGTAACTTGATGACTGCTCATATAAATTGTCATTTATATAACAGGATACATTTTATTTGAAATGGTCATAAAAGAGCAGAAACAATTAAGTTTCAATGCAATTCATAAATTCTGAATAACATAACTTGAAGAGGTTCTTTCACAGGTCAAAATGTCTTAGCTGGAAACACACTATCCTACTTACACGTGAGTCTTTCAGAGGAGACTCGGATCAGTGACCCTGAACGGCCTCATGGGGAGTGTGGAGCTGCACAAAAACATAAGCAGCTGACACTCCCGTCCAGAGAGGGAGAGGCCGTTCAGAGTCACTGATCCGAGTCTTGTCCGAGAGACTCGCATTTAAGTAGGATAGTGTGTTTACACCCTTAAACTTAAATGGTTAAACTCTTATTTTGTTCCAGCTACTTACCTGGGTTTTTAAAATTTGTTTTCTTAAAGTCCATCATACGGTTTGAGAGATATGAGCATTTTTATCTTAGTGTAAATTTGTATGGTCTTTTCCAGAGGCATGACTATACGCCTGCTGTACATTATTACTGTACCTTGTGAGTAACACCCTTTTAGTAATAAAATTATACAAATTATCATAAATTAAAAAACCCATATTGATAGAAAGGTATGGCAGATTTTACAAAAGAAAAAAAAAATACTCAAGGAAGACATAAGGATAAAATTGGACACTTTTTACCCAGTGACACTTCCACTTTAAGAAATGAAACATCCATGAAATATTTGCTAAGTAGAGACCATGATGTCCAAATCAGAACTCAACAGCTTCATAGGCACTGGTGGACACAGATGGAAAAGGGCCCCAGTGCAAGCGCTGTATATAGGCCCTTTACTGTCCAAAAGCTCATCATAATGCACAATTCCACCTGTTTTGGAGATGGAAATAGGTCCCCTGACCTCCTGGGCCTTGTACAGTGGTACAGGTTGCACCAATGATATGCTGACCCCTGCTCATAGGCACATAGTATGACCCAAACTCACAGACTCATATACATGGGTCAACTGAGTTCAGTGCAGGAGACCCAAAGCCAATACTGATATCACAGTCCATTCTTGACATGAAACACATATCTCGACAGATAGAC
The DNA here is from genome assembly GCA_033576535.1 of Allobates femoralis. NCBI lineage: Eukaryota > Metazoa > Chordata > Amphibia > Anura > Aromobatidae > Allobates > Allobates femoralis. The sequence goes on along the minus strand of JARQOC010000004.1, from coordinate 222,887,956 downwards.
CTTGACCTCTACATAAAGTAGCACATATGCA